>JAWWTY010000064.1:1751795-1820738 GCA_035222235.1 Margarornis squamiger | reverse complement strand
TCCTAATTAAAGTTCTGTTCTCTAAATTTAAGGAGAGGGATTATTTCTTGGCCAATATAAATATCTTAGTTCTCCCTCTGAACTAAGACAGGAGGGAAATCCCTCTTCTGCATATCCCAGGGGACACGCTAACCCCCAAAGAAGGTGTTTTGCTCTTTGCATCATCAGAGGTGCGCAAAATTGCCTCTTAAGACCTTGACAATGTACTTGCAGAGCATCAGCATGTTGCCATGGACCTGTTTACCCACACGCTTGCCATGGAGAACAAATGTGGATGCCTTCCGGAGAAAATAATGGGATTTAGGGATGTTTCCTGAAGTTTGCACAAGAGAAAAGCTCCATTCCAAGCAGAGTCTTTTGAAGCACCTTCTGGCAGCAGTTGGTACTTTAGGAAATTTGGGTTGCCACCAAAACTCGTCCAGTGTGTCCCAAACCATTTTCCATTTATGGATGAAGGTCTTATTTTGCCCTGCTTCTACGACAAGAGCTGACCATCACGTTTCAAACAAGATGGTGCCAGACAAGAATGCTGATGCTATTGCATGTTGCACTGAAGAGCAGCAACTCCTATAGAGGCTACAAGTTTTGGGACACAAACCATCCAGCAACATTAGCTGTTTCCAGAAACCTCATTGACCCCATGGAGTTTGTGTGAGAAAACTAGCCAAAAATGGGGGAGGGGTTTGTTCTCACAGGGAATCTTCTGAAAAAGGTCTTAGTGAAGGTACTGGAGAAGGTGTCACAAGGTCTATGGAGAACATTGCCAAGATGGTAAACACTTCAGAGCCCAAAGACATGGTGGTAGATCCTAACTTGTTCCTCACCCCCTACCTTCTTGCCAACCCCCCAAAAATCATCTGCTAAGCCCCAGCTGCCTCTACCAGGTTGTCCAGCTCAGGGTCATCACTGAAGAAGGGCTTGTGCTCCTGTTCCTGCTGGTGGACAAAGTTCTCGATGTCGACATCAAAGCTGGCTGAGGTGATGCACTCAGAGCCCTGTGTTGCCTGCTCGCACTTTTCAAAGAGCAACGTCAGCAGCGGGAACAGTGGGTGCCTGCAGAGGACAAAGGAGACCTCCCATAATGCCAACTATTTTAGTTCCCATGTCCATCTTTACCTCACATCATCCATCCATCCATCCATCCATCCATCCATCCATCCATCCACCCACCCATTCCCTCCCAGCTTGTAAGAACCTGGTGGTGCAAACCTCACTCCCAAGCCACACTGGAAGTGTTCCCTCGAGACATTTTCCAACAACAAGAAAAAGCTTAAACAGTGCAAAAATCACTATCTCCTCTATCAAGCAATGACTTCTCCCCATGTCTTGGTGTTTTCTATTGCTGCACCAAAGTCAGCATTTCCTAAATATATTACCACAGACAAAAAGGCTTGGCTTTGGAGTGGATGTCTTTAGAGCCATCTGCTGTCCTGGTGGCTTTGCGTTTCAAGAACTGAACATCAGCATCTGTTCATCTATGGTACTATTTTATCTCAAATTGTCTCTGTTTGTTGGAGATGATGGATGGAGACTTCTACATCCCTGCAGCATCCTAGGGATCAACCTTGCTTTCGGTTGCTCCTTCCCCAAGAGGTCTCTGCACCTCTGTCAAGTCCACAAAGATGGATCAAATCCCACTTCTTTCTTACCAAGAGAGGACTCTTGAAAACAAAGATTCATAGTTCTTCTTGAAATCCACAATTCTCTCCAATGATGATGCTAAATCAATGCAATATAAAATGCAAATACACATATAGCACCAAAGCATGTGGAGAATATGGGGATGAAGACTCCGTATCTCACTGAGCCTCTCCAGCTGTGCAAATTAAAATCAAAAAGTTTTATGGAGTCTTTCAGGGCAGAAATACAAAATGGTGCTGCAGAATTGGTCTCCCACAGTATTCCAGTTATCCCAGCACAATGGGATTGGCTCCAACATTTTACCTCCAAAAGATGTCCCAAAAGATGATTATGAATCACTTCCTGACAGTCTTTTTGAGTCAAAGTAAGGCGAAGGGGTTAAACCCCTCAGCTAAGTCTTCATTTGCAGCTGCTAATACCACAGCATATTATAGTTTAATCTGTCCTGATCCTGGTTTAATGTAAGATTCACTGAGGCTGGAGCGGAGAACGGCGAGGGGGGGAAATCATTTCATAATTTCAGCAGCCCTGCTGGGGCTTAGCTGAGGGATATGAAAGGCAAATTCCAGGCAGCGGGTTGAATTATTGGGACTTATGAACTGGTGGCACCGCAGCAGGTGCCTGCTACCATTTCCAGAGCCACTCCATCAATTAGGAGCAAAGGAATGGAATTACCCCAAGGATGGGGGTTTGGGGAGGGGAGAAGGGGATTGCAGCCCCTGAGCAATTTGTAGCCCCTTTACTTTGAGGGGCTACATCGAGGAATTAAGACCATTGCTGGCATCACCCTGTGCTCTTCAGTATTAATAATGGGGGCTGTGCTGCTATGGATCCCCAGGAATGTTTTGGAGCTGGAGATGAGGAGGAGGGGGAGGCATGTGGCTGAGGGGAGAATGGTTTGCCTTTCAGATGAAACTAAATAAAACTAAACTAAACTAAATATTTAAAAATTTTACATAAAATAAAATGAAACAAAGTAAAATCCAATCCAATCAAATCCATCAACAAATAAAATTAAATGAAACAAAATAATAGACAAAAACACTAAACAAAATAAAATAACATTAAGCAAAATAATAAAATACAGTAATACAAGAGGAAACAAGGGGGGCAAACACCCCAGGGATGGGTTAAGGAAGAGTACTGAGGGCACTCTGAGCACAGTGTCAAGCACTGCTGGAATGTGGGGCTTTGCCATGAGCTATATGCTTAATTGTTCCATTGTTGTGAGTTTTTTTCATTTTTGCATGGGAAAAACCCCAAGCCTAACCACCATGTTCTCCATTTCCAGCCCTTCTGTGGCCATGCCAGGTAGAGGAAAGGATGGCCAACCACAGGGGTTTGCAGGTGGATGTTGTGGCATAGAAACTGAGATCTGGAGTCCCTTCCTGCTATGAAATATACAGTCCAAGGAATAGATGGATATCCAGAATGCACAGGGAAGGATTTTCCTCAGTGCAGTTGTTACAGAGGTGGAAAACCACCCCTGAAGCATGACGGAGAGTTTTGGGATGGAAAAATCTGGTTTTGCTGATTATGGTTTTGCAAAAAAAACAAAGCTTCTGTTGGTTTGGTTTGTTTTTTTTTCCCAGGGATTCCTCCAAATGAAAGGGCTAAACCAGCCCTGACATTTTCCTGCAGGAGAGAGGTCGTTTGCAGCCTCTAATAAAAAGGATTCAACACAGGCTAATAAAGAGGAATGAATTCCTCTAATGGCCTAATTTCCCACCTTCAGCCAGGCTCAAGCCAGCGGCAGTGTGGGAACATCACAACAGGAATTTATTTATTTTTTTCACCCTTTCCCCCTTCAAAAAAGAAAAGAAGAAGAAAAAAAAACAATGCAAAGAAATCCAGCCATTTCCCACTTGGAAAAATCCAATTTGCACTGTTCGGATGGTTTAAGCACCACTTCCCTTCAGAAGCACCATTTTTTTCCGGTCCAAAATCCACTGGGAAGTCCCAGCCCCACTGTTGCATAAAGTCAAGAAAACACTTTAGCTGGGAAAAAGTTGCAGCTGAAAAGTGACACTGCTGGACCAGTCTTGGCCAATCTGCTCCCACACCAAGCAGGGAGGGGGAGGATTCATTTTTTTCCCCTTTTTTCTATTTTTTTAACAG
Organism: Margarornis squamiger; assembly: GCA_035222235.1. Classification (NCBI taxonomy): domain Eukaryota; kingdom Metazoa; phylum Chordata; class Aves; order Passeriformes; family Furnariidae; genus Margarornis; species Margarornis squamiger. Next base: position 1,816,979 of record JAWWTY010000064.1, on the reverse strand, counting down.
ATAATAAACCTCCTGCTAGAACATAAAACCCAGCAGGGTGACTTGTCCATAGTTTTTTAGATTTCCCATCACATTTTGCCAGCAATTTCCCTCCAGGTTGATTGACAGACACTTACAGCTGATATCTTCTGCCTTCGTGCTATTATTGAAAAGTAACAAAAATCCATTGTTTTGGGTGGAGGGAACAGACCTAGGAGGGCTGAGAAAATCCGTGTGTGCATTTGATACCGAATGATATATACACCATCCATATTAATTGCTGGATACGGGAATATTCATTTAAAAAGGCTCATTTTAGGGATAAAAATTTGTTTGGGGGGTTGCTTGCCTGCTACCCAAAAATAATCATCCAGGTTTGGGCAATGAGTCCACACATGGGACTAGGCAACAAATTTCCCCCCCACTTTTCTAAGTGGGAAACACCTCCCACTGGGTATTTTTCGCATGGTTTTGATGTTGAAATTAAGGCTATGAAAACTCCAAAGGTGGGTCATTTTGTTTTCCTTATCCCCCAAATACTGCAAAACTCCACCTGGAAGGGCGAAGAGAAGAGGTGGTGGTGTCCTCAAATGGCTTCTTTTGCTTTGAGAAAAGGAGCTTATTCCACACTTTCATCTGCCTTTTCAGACCTTTCAGTCTCGTAATATTTGAATATTTGGAGTACAGATATTTTAATTCCTTCATTTCCAAGCTGCAATTTTTTGGCTCACAAACCCCCACAGCCCTAGCCATTGACAGGGGGGTTTAACCCTTAACCTTAATTCTATTAGAATATTGTTGCTGCTACATCATTACTGTATATTCTAATATTGTAAATAATCACATATCCTTTATAGAATTATAATTTCCTTATATAATTATACTATTTACATAATTAGAATATTTACTCACAGAAATTATATGATAACATTACTGCATATATTACAATATTATATATTATCATCCACGAAGTGACATAAAAAGGAGACTGAAGAAGTCATCCATTCCTTGCCTACCACTGTCTGCATCCTGTATGGATGCACAAACTGCATATTTCAGGTTAATATGTGACTTTACTCCTTGTTCAGCCCCAAATCACACAGCTTTCCCCCCCCACCCCAAAAGGCTCATCTAGGGGATTTTGAGGGTGAATATTTTGGAAGGTGGGAGATGCTGCAAAATGAAGTACACAAAGGAGCTCCACCACCATGTGTTATGACCAATAGTTATTATTGCTAAAAAGGAACTAATTGATAATTCCCTCTTTCCTGTGTGTTAATTAATGCATTAGAAGAATAGTGGATTAATAAAACATTATAATAATTAATGCATCAAAGGATCGATACAGTAGCCCATGCATTAATTAATGCATCACGGAATTGATGCAATAATCATGCATTGCAATAACGAGCCATTAATTAAACTGCATTAATGAATGCACACTGCAATTAGCTTGCATCACCTGTAGACAGCCCTCTTGTCAGCCTCCAGCTGTGCCTGGGGGTCGCCGCCCGTGGCCTGCACCGGTGTGTTGGCAGTTGCCGCTGGCGTGGCGAGATGCACAGGCTGTGCCTTGGTGGCCTGCTGGGCTGTGGCCGTCATCTGGGAAGGGGAGGGAATAAAGGAGAGGGGAGAAAAAGAAGAAAAGAAAATAAAAAAAAAAATAGGGTTTGTTGCACTTCTCTCCTGAGTTTTGCAGCCTCCTGCATGGAATTTTGGAAATTCAGGAGGAAACAGTACTGTGATGGGGCTCTGAGCAGGATGGTTTGGGGGAGGTAAAATATATATTTGCATTTCATCTTAGCCTGGAAAGAGGAGGTTTAGGATTTTACCACATTTTTTCCCCATTTTTTTTTTTACTTTTCACTTGAGGAAAAAACAGACCCACAGTGAATAATCCTTTGCATTTTCCTGGGAAAGTGTGAGTTAATTCCACACTTTCATCTGCCTTTTCAGACCTTTCAGTCTTGTAATATTTGAATATTTGGAGTACAAATATTTTAATTCCTTCAATTCCACCATCCTTCTTGCATGGAGTAATTTCGGAAGGGATGTTTTGCAGAAGTCCCAGATTAAATCGGCATGCCAAGAATTTTTTCAAAGCAGGTATTACTGTCTAGACACACTCATTTTTAACTTTATCCCAAAATTAGGTGTGCCTCTTTCAACTTGCCAAGCCCAGCGATGAGTCATCTTGGTGATGCAAGGAGACAGCAAAAAAAAAAAATCAACCTTTTTTTGGTGCTCGCGCCCAAATCACTCATCTTTAGCCCCAGTGCTGCCCCAGATCCCTGACATCATGGGAATCTGCTGTGTAATAAACCATCCTGACAATAGACATTAACAAACGTTGTGCTTAGTTTAAAAACTGCAATTATTTTAGGTCTTTAAGATGTGAGACGTGCCCTTGCCAATGATCCCGCGAATCCCTGCATATCTTTCCAGTGTCACCCCAAAACTGTCACCCTCTGCTACAGGATAACATCTATTCAGGGGAAATTTTCTCTTAAAACTAACAACTCCATTAAAAAAAAAAGTGAATTATTTCCTGCCCGGCTTCAGACAAGTCCAACGTGGGCTTCAAGCTATCATCACAAGATTCCATTAAAAAAAATCCAAGGAGAATTTGAAGTTACTGGGGTTCAAATGCATCAACAGTGCCCCAAAGCCAGCGGTTTTAGCTTAAAACCTCAGCAGAAAATTAATGTGAAGTGGTTGTTTCACCTGCTTTTTTGTCAAAATTTGTAAAAAATAAGTATTAGCCTCTTTTCACCAGTAAATGTTCAATCTTCCCTCAAGGTGGGGAGCAAAAGGAAGCTCTGACTCTTGCTAAATATTAGATTTATAATTTATTTATAGTCTAATATACTTATATGTACTTATTTCTGTGTCTATATGTAATTATATATTTTCTATATTTGAATAATGTTTCTTCATTCCTGTGTTGATTTTAATATAAATAATATAAATTATTTATTTGTATGATACACTTACATATTTATTTGTGTTTATTTACATAGAAATGGGTTTATATGTATTATTTATTTGTCTGATATGCCTCTAGATTTATTTGTGATTATTAATATATAAAAATGTTCATATACATAAATTATATGATTACTTATTTTATGTTTTTTTATATAAAGCTTTGTAAATCCAAGCTGGACCAGAACCATGACACCTTTTGCTTTTAAAATGTTTGCCTTTAATATCTCCTGCCTGACCTTTTGCTGTCGCTTTTTTCTTCATTTTTTTTTTCAATCTCCTGTATTGTTCATAACTCCAAAGTTTGGCTCCAGCACCTGCAAATTCACCCAGCACTATTTAATTTCCATCTCTCCCAACTGAGCAGCCGGTTTGATTTCTGTCCTTCTTACCTTCCCTGGTGCTAAAAGAATGAGTGAAATTTGGGCTTCACTTCCCAATCCCAGCAGTTTGGATTTTCCTTTTTCCTCCTCATTTTCCATCTAAAACCAAAATGCCAGCAGATTTTGGGATGCTCCAGCCATGCCACTGAATATTTTCCCAACCTTCTTCCTTTTTCCACCTTTTTTTCCTCTGTTATCTCCCTTGAAAATTACAGTTCTGTGGCAGAAAATAGCTTTTTCCCCAATCTTTTCCTTTTTTTCTCTCTCTCATCACACTCATTTACCAGGATTCCAAAGTCCTTTTCGCATCCTGCCTCGAAATCCTGCCAAGTTGAATATTTCCAGCCAAGTCTGCAACTAATTGAGCTATTACCTAAAAAAGCCTCCTCTGGGGCTTTTACATCGAAGCTATTACCTCACCTTGCACTAAAGAAAAGAATAAAAAATCAGTAAAAATGATTCCAAGTCCATGGAAAAAGAGGTGAGATGATGACGGGATGGAGGGATTTGCAGGTGCATAGGGAGGAAGGCAAAAATGGAGCCAAAAACAGCTTTAGGGGGAGCAGGTAGGCATGGGAAAGGAGGGAAAAGGCAGCAGAGATTTGGCAGTGAGAAAATGGGGAAATAGGGGGAGATATTTGGGTATGAAAGTTGTAAGCATTGGGAAAAAATGCAGGTTTTGGGGGGTTTTTTCTGGAAAATGTCCAAAAAGCGTTGCAGAGGGAGAAAAAAGGTAAACAAAAAAGGCAGGGAAAAAATGCACAAAAAACACGTTTAAAAATGTAGAAAAAAAGTTTAAAAAAGGTAAAAAACCCACACATAATAATGAAAATCATTATGTAAGCTGTTAAAAATATGTTAAAATATGTTTTAAATATGTAAAAATATATAAAAATGTAAAAACTGTTTAAAATACGTTTACAAATACATTGGGAAAAGTTAAATTTTAAAATACAAAAATTACATTCAAAGATAAAAATTAAAACATGTTTGAAAATTATGATAAAAATGTATTTAACATATGAAAAATGGAAAAATTATATTTACAAATATGTAAAAAAATGTTTTAAAATGTAGAAAACACATTCAAAATGTTAAATATTAAAAAAGTTTTAAAATTATGTTTAAAATGTTCTTAAAATAATTTTAAAATGTAAAACTCTTTAAAAAGTCAAAGTTTTTTAAATATGTAAAAAAAAAATTGAAAAATAAATGTAAAGATGAAATTTAGAAAATAGTACATGAATAGCAAAGAAAGATTTAAAAATCCATATCTTTTTGCTCCTGCGTAAAGATGATATTTTTGAGGTGCTGCTTGCTTGGTGCTGCTCAAGCTGGGTATGATATTTCTGGGTCTTGGTATTGCATTTTGGGGTTCGGGTATAATACTTTTGTGGTTTTGGCTTCTTTTGGAAGGAAATCCTCTGCTGGTGTTAGCAGCTGCTCCCAGACTCTGAGAAGGCTTCCTACAGGTTTAAATGCCATAATCCCCCTTCTTTAGGCTTTTTTTTTTTTTTTTTAAGACTATGGCCAAACACATCAAGTCCAGAGAGCAAATCACCTAAATCAGCAATATTTCCCCCATTCCTTAGCATTTCGCTAGGAAATCCCTCCACTGCCATCACACATGCTGAAAACAGTGGTTCTGAGCCCACAAACCTGCTGAGGACAAAAAATCATGATCTCCACCCAGTTTTTAATCTGGGACTTTTTAAAAAATAATTTTAAGATTAAAAATAGAACTACAGTCATAATTTTCCATTTTTGTCCCTGTTATAACCACCTAAAAAGCACTTTGGGGAGGGGAGAAGGGCACGAAGCAAAAATACCTTTATCATTATCTATGCTGGAAATTGTGAAAAATCAACTTCTCCATCCAATTTTTAATTATTTTTTAAAATACATTTACAGAATAGATTATTTATTTATTTGTCCTTTTTGTCCCTATTGTAACCACCTCTGGGGGGTAGGGAGAAGATGATTTTTATCCCTTTCTGTGCTGAAACTTATGAAAAATTAGCATTTCCACCCAATTTTTAATAACTTTTTTTCTTAAATATATTTTTTTAATATGTAAATAAATAAATAATTTCCTCCCCACCCTTTTTTGTACCTATTGTAACCACCTAAGAAGCACCTTTTTGGGAAGGCAAAGCTGCTTTCATCACTTTCAGTGCTGAAAATACTTTTTTTAAAACAATCTCTTTTTGCTAACTTTGCCAGTGAATTGCATGAAGATTCTTTAGCTTTTTCATTTCATTTACTATGGAAAACACATGGATTTTTATTCAGACTCCTTAATTTTCAACAGGTAGTATGCTTGAGGAGCATGACCACACTCAGTATAAAAGATGTTCCACATTACACCCCTCTAACAGATTTCAGGTGATGAACAAAGCAGTTTTTTCCTCCAAAAGGCAGTTTTTCTCATAATTTCTTCTTCATTTTTGCACATTTCTGACAGTGAGAGGAACAGCTTACACAGCCTCTGCGGTAAAACATGAATGCAAAGCTCCCCAAATCCCTTTTTTCAACATGATTCTGCCCAAAATGGTTCCCTTCATGAGGAGGAGCTCATTGTAGATCTAATAATTCACAATTTTTTTATCACCAGTCCTCCCTATCTCTTCCCCATCTCTGGAGAGAAGAAATTTGTGCAATTTGCTCTTCTAACCCCTAGAAAACACAAATTTTCAGGTGAAAAGTTTACAGCAGTTACAGATGAGTCAAAGAAATCAACTCTTGGCTGCAGCTTTTCCTGCAAACCCACTAAACAGGAGAAACACTTGAGCAACCCCCTTGACAAGGGAAAAAAAGGAAGGATTTGGTCAACGATGCTCCTGAAGGTTCCCAAAATTCACTGTATTAAAACAGGGGGCAGCTAAGGGACAGGGATGGAGAAGGTGGAGGGAATGTCACTGTAGGATGCTATGGAAAATGTTGGCTATTTTAGAAGTCCCTTAAATTGCCCATTAGGGCTAAAACGGCGTTGCAGCTCCCCGCTGTGTAAGCGAGAAAGGAAAAAAAATTGGGAAAAAAAGCCCTACTCAGAGCGAAGCAGCGAAGCGAGTAAATGATGACACAGAAGTTGGAGGAGCCATAAAAACCCCACCAAGGTGTCGTTTGTGAGAAGTGACCTTTTCCCACTGAAGGAAATGAGCAGGAAGGAGACCTGGTTGCCTTCAAAGGGGGTGTAAAAGTGGATTTATTTATTTTAGCTTGCAGAGAGCAGGCTTGGGGGTTTGAGGATTTTTTTGTTTCTTTTTTCCTGAGAGGGGAGATTTTTCTGCTTTTGCAAATGAAAGAAGCAGCAAATGGGGAAAAACTCAAAATCTTCCATATGAACAAAAAATAAAGCTGCTTTGAAAATAGAGCTGTCTCTGTGCTTAATACAAATCACCCCTCTTAGGTCACTGTAGCTGGGAAAGGAGAAACATGACATAAAATTGTTCCTAAAAAATCTTGGGATGGGCCACAAGGTGTAGGACCATCTCTGAAATCCAATCTCAATCCCCAAGTCCGGCCCATTAGGGTGCTCCAGTAGTGTTTCTCTTGGACAATCTTCTTATAATCATAACGATGCTTGGAAAAGTTATTCGATCCCTTAGAGCACCACTGAAGATGAAATCTTTTCTCTCCCCTGCCACAAGTTATTAAAAAATGCCATTGAAATAAATCGAAAGGCCACCTCTCTGGCTAAACCCATCCTGGTGTAGTCAAACATTTCGTTTTCCAGCTAATTAGCCTGCTGGTTGTAAACATGCCACTGTGTCAGCTTTCCAAGAAGACCCAATGGCCTCAAAGTAAGACTGGAAGGGGAAAAAACATAGTTTGACCCAAAACCTTTCAGTCTTGGAGACTGCATAAAGAGGGGTTTTAATTCTGCCAGTCTCTCACTTGAACATTCTGGGGTGAAATGGTTTGTAATGGCCGTTATTTAGGAAGGCTGGGTAATTAATGCAGAGGGCTGGGGGTCCCCAGAGCTCTGGAGAAGCCCATGGGTCCTGGAGGACACTCACCTGTGGGGTGTCTTGGTAGGGAGGAGGAGGCACTGTCTGGGTGGCCATCATCGTCAGAGCCGGTGCTGGGGAGACATGGTGCATCCTGGGTGGGAGTCACATTGAGAACCTGCAGGCAGGAGTAGAGCTGCTGCATTAAGAGGGATTTCTCCCAAAAAAAAGTTCCACAAAAAGGGAAAAGAAAAAGACAGAAAGGAGAGATGACATTCCTTGCATGGGTACCCCAGCACAGCACTCCACCATGCAGGCCCTGGAAGAAACTCAAAATGATTTGATGACCCTTATCATGCTTTGATGATTATTTGAGATTTGTGATTTTGGATAAGGATTAGGGCCAAAGTGAAGCAGGTCACTGGCAGGGAGATCTTCACTGGATAGCAGCCAGGCAAAGGAGGCTCTTGAAGATGACGGCTGCCATTGGTGACCCTCATTATATTTTCCCCCTGCGAACCCTGGTGCACCAAGGGCATTTTCTTTCCACCCTTCATGCTTAACTGCAATGACTAAGCAGGGATTTCCATTCCATCTCCAGTTATTCCTTCTTTTTGTAAGCAGGAAGACAAATCATAAATGCTTGCCATTTTCTGAAATTATATGCTGAAGCCCCCCAAAATTATGTGTCTTTTTGCCTTTGGCCACCACAGAGTCACATCCTCAAGCACTGCACGCTCATTCCAGAAGGAACATTGAGTATCCAACGTAGAGTTGATTACTAAGTTGTGCTGTCCAACCCAGTTGACTCTACATTGAGGTGACTAATCCCACGGTGACTGAATGCAGAGAAACGTTGAAACTCTTGTTTGATTTGAACCAGGAAGCAAACCTGGATTTTGCATGGTCCATAAACAGAGGAGGGAATCCTAATGCTGCCCTCCACCTCTCTGGATGTTCTTGCTTTCTATAAATGCAGTTATTTGGGGGAAAACAGACTAATTTTTTTTTTTTGTATCTCCGGATCCAAAGGAGACGGGCAAAAAAGAGGGACACCAGGAAGGGACAAATTTGTAGTGGAGCACTTGGCTGGGAGAAGTCCCTAAGGACAGACCTGGTGGGAAATGTGACCCAAAAGCAACTCTTGGCCCCGAAATATCTCATCTCCCATTATTTCACTGCAGCTATGGGGTCGCTTTAGAAGAAAAGCCAATAATCTTGCTTAAATCCTTAAAAAAGCCCTGTCCTGTCCTGTCCTCTCTGTAGCTCTGAGTTCTGTTTTGGGACAACTCACAAAGCTACCCAGCAAAATCTTCCCAGATGCTCCCAAAGTGCATTTCTTTCTGCAACACCTTGTTTTTGTAGGAGATGACATCTCTCGAAAGGTTCACCCCTTTATGATGCCCATCAATGCACTGGCTTCTCCACTGGCTTCTCATCTGGAGAAGAGCCATGGTGCCACCCCATGAAGAAATGCAAAATGCTATGTAGAATCCTCTGATATTGTGGGGGGATATAACAGTGCCAGTGTCGCTTTCGCTGTGAAACGGTGACATGTGGAAAAGAGCAAGGCAGAGGAACAGGGACACTGATGAGTTCAGTCAAAACTGATGCACATTTGGTAATATTTCTGAAAGATTCACCATATTCCAGTCTTCTCCATGAGGTCCTCACTTTTTGGGGGGACGAGCCACAATATTCTGGTTTTCTCCTCAAGGCGTCAGGCTTTACAAGAACAACCAGGCACCAAGTTCACAAATGTACCATATGCACACAAAAAGCCAAGCGCTGTGTGCACGGGATAAGCATCAACTAATCTTATTTATTTTGCAGGAATAAATGAGGTTATTCTTTTTCTTACTTTGCACAAATATGGATAACCCATGAATTGAGTATTAAGAGATCACAGCCAAAATCCTGTGCACCGTGAAGATAGATCAGGGTTCTTGCATGACATGGACCTCTTGCAGAGAGAAGGATACTGCATTTATGGGATTAAAATGATGCTTTTCATCTTTTTTTCCCCCAACAGCAAAATAGCAGGAGGCAAAATTGTCTGCTCTTGAGTGAACTTGCCGCTTAAAATCTTTCGTGTCCAATGTCAAAACTCGCTTGCAGCTGCAGGCACATGAATATCTGTGTCCACAGGGGGTTACACCAAGGGGAAAACCTGCCCACCAGAAATAGCTGCAGCAGGGGAAAAGCAGAATTTAGCACTGTGATGGTCTGGCCACGTGGGTGTGAAGCTAAAAAAAGACAATGCTGTTTTGGGAAAAATACCCTGCTCGGCATCTGTTGTTCCTACCAGGAAGGAGCCTACAACCAGCACATGGCAATTTATTGTGGGGTGTGAGTTTTTGGGTGAATTCATTCCCAGAAGGTGGCAGTCCGGAGCCCAATGTAATTGCTGAATAACATCTAAGCTGCCCAAATCAAGAGAATAGGACTCATACCCAAATGTGAAAAATAAAAAAAGGACAAAAGTGAGAGACAGCTGTTGCCAATAGCAATATACTTATCTTGGGGGAAAAAAAATGCACTTGGGCACCCTAAATATCCAGGGAAGCGACTGGCGCCTGCGGGAAAAGCCAGACAGGTGTTTCATGTGGGAGCCCCTGGCCATGAATCTCAGGGTAACAGCGCAAAGCTGTCAGCCCAATGGATTTATCGGCAGCCAGCACAGGGGAGGGTCAAAAGCTGCTATTTTATGTATTAATCCTTTCTTCTTTTTTATATTTTTTTTATTTTATGCATTAATCCCCTCTTTTTTCTTCTTTTTCCCCACTTCCACTTCTTAAGTCAATTTAGTTGCATGAACTCTTCACCATAGGCATCCGGATGTCAAAAGGAGAAGAGCATCACCAAACCCCTGCCAAATCCTTTCAGCTCGGCTCAAGGTAATCCTCAGATCTTGGGTGAAGAGTGAATTTTGGGGGCTGGGGATTGAGGTGGGCAGGAATTGCAGCCAACTCCTGAGGCATTTGCAGAGAGGAATGAAAAGGTGAGCAGTAAAACCCATAAAGGCTCTTTCATTTCCTGAAGCAGCAGTACTTTACATTTTGGCAATGACCTGAGATCAAAGTATCCTAAAATTCCTTATGAAATAAAATTATTTCAGCTATCACTGAAATGTAGCCATTACACTGGAAATGTATTTCCCAAAGAGCCTGTGCCTACCTAAGAGTCCCACACTTATAGGCTGCTTTTTTTTGCCAACAATACAATTACACACTTTTTCAAGTAAAAAGAATTAAAGAATAAGTTGAGAAGCCAGCATTTTTTTCCATGTAGTCACTGATGCCTTGAAACATGTTAAAAATCAAAGTATTGTCAGTCACCCCCACCCCCCCACCATAAAACCATACTAGAATGAAGGCTGAATGAAAAAAAAAATTAAAAATCACATTTCTGGATTCCACATCACCAGTTTCAAAGACAAATATTTGATTTGCAAAGCACAACTCTTGTTTCCAAACCAATTGGAAAATGGGGATCATTTTTTCTAGCTCATTCAGCAGTTTCTGCCCTGCAGCAACATGTGCAATTGATAATGGAGGATTCAATGTGAGAAATCAGAAAACCAACTTTTTGGGCTCGTTTTCTTCTCCATCTGAAGCTTCAAAATTACTAGAGGTACTTGAGGATGGTTTTTTCCAGCCATGGAAGGTATTTTTCTGTATTATATATTTTCCAAAGCGGATTTTTTTGAAGAGGGCATGCTGTCAGATTTGCAATGATGCCATGTCAGTCACGCTCCCTCCAGTCTTTTATGTCACCATCATCACAGAGGGTCTGTGCAGGCTGAAGTTTATGATATATGCATGCATCCAGCTAAGTTAAAGTGAAGAAATATAGCAGACTGGGGAGGGAGTGGGTCCTCCAGAGGACAATACATCTTGCTCAGAACAGCAAGGACAAGTTCACTCTCGATGGGTGATGCCAACTCTTGATTGGCCATAAAGTGAATTAAGAGCTACCCTCTTACTCTTGAACACCTCATTTCTATCCACCAATCTTCACCTTTTCACTTGTTTTTACCAAAATTCATGTGTTACCCTAAAAGATGAACACCAGTTTTCACAAACTGTTAAAGGAACTTCTTTATGCCACCCTGATCTCATTAAAAATAAACCAAATTCTATTAAATGGTCAAAGCTGGGGAAAAATCCAATTTTTCAAGATAGAACCCATTCTTGACCATTCCTCATGTTCAAGGTTGCTTCCAAGGGGGCTCATGTAATGCCTCATCTGGGGAGACCAGGAGTATTTGTGCAAGCCATACCACTGTGCCACCAAACAGTTTTAACTTTTTTTAGGAATATTTGGTAGCCAAATTTTCTCTATCCAAACCCAGGAGGTTTCGCACTGGGAACATCCTTGCCCTTGACCAAGATGATGCATTTTCCAAATGCTGACCTTTCTACCCTTCCCAGCATTCAGTTATCAAGTTATTGCCCAGTAAAAAAAAGATTAATTGATTGTGTGATTTTGCTACAACCATGGGCTAAAGCAAATGGCAGTTTAATATTTCTGAAGAATAAACTCTGGACCCCTTTACTATTTTTCTCTATAAAAGCAGTTGGTCAATGCATAAGCAATTGGGATAAAAGGGACACGGAAACGCTGTGTCGGACAACATCAAAACAACTCTTGCCAAGCACCAGTTTGGAACATCCCTGGATAAGCCCCTGTGCACAGGGGAAAGGAGGATTTACTTATTTAATATTTTCACTTGTTTAATATTTTTATTTATTTATTTATTATTTGCAGGTATTTACTTGCTATTTGCATGTATTTATTTAATATTTCCCAATCCTCCACCCATCTCCAGCTCCATAGAAAGGAGGGAGCTGCTACAGTGAACTTCCAATGAGAACAACAATTACTGCTAAATATTTCTCTCCTCTCCAAAGACACCCATCCCTGAAAGGCTCCAGGGATATCTCTGCAACATAAACATGAGAATAAAAACCTGCAAGAACCAGTCAGAGCTTTAGTAGACAAGGTTAATGTACCTTGAACGGCAGCAGTAAACAACTTCCCTCATTTTTTTAAGTGGAGAGCTGAGATACCTACATACATTTTAAAGTGTTATTTTTATAGGGGAACACCATTAAAGCACCTTCCAAAATAAACTGGCACAGGGAAACATCAAAAAAGCTTCTTCAAAGTAACTTGAAAATACTTGCATTTTGTGCAACTCAGCCCTTGGCCCAAGAAAAGTTCCCAAAAGAGCAAATTGTGAATTTTTTCACAGGGCAAATCAAAAAGCTTTGAAGTGAAGCATAGCTGAGGAACACCAAAAATGGCCTCTTGCTGGACAAAAATGATCTAAAACAATTCTGAGTGCTTGTAAAAAGTAGCAAGCAGGTGAATTTTCCAATGGTTCTTCTCTGTAAGCAATTACCAGTGAATAATTTATGTCCAGAATCTTGCCCTATGCTTTCAGCTTTGGCTTGTGCCCTTCATTTTTCATCACAACCTGCTAATTCTATGAGTAAGAAATAAATGAGCACCCCCATTTCCTTCATGCAAACACCAAACCTCAATTCCACACTGGCTTCGCAATGGGAAGGTCCCATCCCCACAGTTCCTGCCAGGTTCAGAGGAGCTTCTCAGAGGATAAAAAAGATGATGGTGAATAAATATGATGAGTTTTTGAGACACGGGCTGAAAGAAGAGGCCTTAGTATGGGTCTGAGGTGAATAAGGTGCTGGGAAACTGGGAGATTTGTGGATTTTACAAAACTTCTATCCCAAGAGCAAAGGCAACAGCTGAAAAGAAACACTCTCAAAACCTGTCTTGCTCTACAAAAATGTAAACATCATACAGGTTCTTCTATTCCAAACTGACAACTGTAGTCCTTCACCAATGTCCTGGTTTCAGCCAGGACAGAGTTAATTTTTTACAGTAGCCAGGAGCAGGGTGTGACCAGGCACTAACTTACTCCATGCCATCTTATGCCTGTTGCCAGGGGCAAAGGAAAGGAATTCTCTCGAGCTTCCCTCTTCCTCTTTGCAGAAGGGTGGTCCATTCCAGCAGAGCAAGTGTGGTGGATGGGGCAGTGGGGTAACACTGGTCCTGACCAGAGGGAAGAGTGTGGGTGGTGTGGCTGCGGTGGGGTTGAGCTCCATACTCTCTCTTTTGCACATTTTTGTTACTAATATTGTTGCTGTTACTGTTATTTTCTTATCTCAACCTGTGATATTTCTCTTTTGAGTCTCCAATTATCATCCCCAGCCAGCCACGGGTGGAAAGGGAGGGAGGGGAAGCGAGAGAGCAGAGTGTGATTGGGGCCAGGGGGAAGTATTAAATTGGGGAATACTATTACTAAAGCACAACAACCAATTTCTCCACAAGCACAACTGCCAATCAGCAGTGCAAGATCCACCCACAAGCTCAACATAGACATGCGCCAACAATTCTAGCAAAGATCCCACCACAAACCATGCAAGGACTTTTTGTAACTATTGCTGCAGCCCATAAACACTCCATGACCAATAGAGGAATTTTTCATATTTCTAAATATAGTTTTAATTTTAGTACCCTTTTGGGGTGTTTATTTTGCAAATCAAAGCTCACAGCCTTCATGCAAATCTCCCAACACCTACATGAGCAGTAAACACAGACAGAAACCTGCTTTTTAGTGGACTTGCAGGAATTGGTCTAAAAGCAGCAGAGCCAACCCAACTACAGAAACACAGGTGAGATGTGCGTGGGAGTGTGCAAAGATTTTCCCACCCCATGGGAAACCCCCCAAAACAGCAATGCTGCAGCACAACTAATAAAACCCTCTCCTCCCTTAAATCTGCCTCATTTCTCACTATATCTTGCTAGCACACTTCGAAATTTTTGCTTTGGGAGAGGGAAAGAAATCCCTCTGGAGCTTGCTGTTTTCCTCTTTCCCACATGGCAGATAAATCAGAGCTCCTGACCCACAGAGTTTCCACTTCACATCCCTCTCTTGCAGTTCTCTGTCTCCTCCAGGTGTTCCTCCTCCCTGAATTTCCTTTTAAAATGTAAAATTCCCTATAAGAAATTACTGACCAGAAGACAAAAAATAAGGTTTACTTTGAGGCATGCCAGCCTTTCTGTTATCTGCAGAGAGTTGTCTCGAGCCAAGACCCAAGCCAAGACACTAAGGACTGCGATGGGAGCCCCTAGATTAATCACCTCAATTGAAACATCTTTCACTTGCCCATTTGAAAGCAATTTCTTTGCCATATTTCCAACCTTGATGACAAAAGAGAAGTCTGAGATGTGACATGGTAATTTATACAAGCTCCAGCCCGCTAGGGAGTTACCAGGGGTTTCAAACTCCTTTAATGATGCTTAATAACACCATCTTCTCCATTTACTTCGAATGAAAGTAAATCTCAGCCTGGTCTGAACTCAACACAATGAGGAAACTGGGGTCAAAAAAGGACTGGAAAGTGCTCATGGTTTGAGACAGATGTGTCAAATTTTTTCACAACTTTTTTTGCACAGAGACAAAAGAGATGGCCTGGCCTTAAAAGTACATCTCCCTGTTCACATGGGCTTTAGGAGGAGGAAACCTGAAATAGTTTTTTGGAAATTTGGGGGACCAACACACAAGGTACAAAAATCCAAGGAGAACCAAGTTGTTTCTCAGAAGTCTTCAGGATAGATAATTTCTATCATTAACCACTTAGAGCAATGCCAGCCCGGTGTTCCAGAAGGTAATTAGGTGGACACTCAACATCACATCTTTCTGTGTCTTTAATGACAGGTGCCTAGACCTTGTTGGCACAATTTGTAGAGCTGTTTTGGTTTGGTCTTCTTGCCAGAGACACTTCCAGGCCAAGTTGCACTTGTGTCCTCAACAGTCACATGCTCATGTCCTCCACAGGCTGAGTTTCCACCAAAGAGAACAACCTGAAGTGCCCAAAAGAGATGGCAGGGTACCAAGTCCATCCACGCAAGCACCGGGCAGCTCACATCAAAATACAGATTGGAAAGAGAGCATCGAGGCAGGGAGGATCCCCAGAAAAAGCGGTCATCGTGGTGACCCTAGGCCCCCACAAACTCACCAGAAAGTCATTTCGAAGTGAACCTAACCTGTACCTTTATCAGAACGGGGACAAAATCAGACTAAGGAGACATTTATCACTTCCTTCATCATGTGGTTTTCTCTGGCCAAGGGAAGGTCACCAGCAAGAATCAGGGCTGAAAAGGCAGTCTGGGAGAAATAATCCTGCTCTGATTGGCTCCTTTTTATTAAAAGGACCTTTCAGAGGGGACAAGACGCAAAAGAAAATACTCAAAGATGCTCTGCTGTGCCATGTACTGACTGAAGGTTTTGGATGTTCCCCTGAGAAGCCCCCACCCTAAGTATCACCAGTTTAAGAAGAAACCAGGCACTTTTGCAAGGCATTTGCACGAATTGAAGGCAGGACATCCATTTTCGGTGACCAAAGACTTCTCTTTGCTCCTATAAGAGGAAATTCGCAACCCACAGGGTTTCATTTTCTTTGTCACCTGCCAGGTGTCTCTGGTTTTGGCACAGTTACATTTGTCACTCTGTCAAGCCCTAATTTTAGTGATCAGGGTTGCTTAAAGGACTGTGAGGCCCTTGGTTTCATGTATATCTTATTTCAAGCTTTGCATTTCAGTTATTTTTAGCTGGTGACCATTTCTCTGCATTCTACTGCTGGCTGTGCCAAAATATGGGTAATAACAGCCCACACTTCAGAGTATTTTCACAAAAATATATCTGTGTTTTCCTCCAGGCTAGCTATGGCTTGTAGGGCTCTTGAAAATATGCTATCGACACTTGAGCTTTAAATCAAGACTCCCTGCACAGCCTGATTTCTGAAAAAAAAAAAAAAAAGGTACAAAACTGTAATTTTTCCCTCACTGCATTTCAGGAAGGATTGATAAAATTTAAGTGTACCAGAAAGCAGTAGCAATTCCCCCAAACAAAGCCAAACTGAGGTCATGACTCAACACATCCCACTCAATTAATATATATAATTACACAATTAATATACATAATTGCTTAATTAATATAAAGAGAAGAAGCCTTACTGTTTGGGAGGGTGCTCGGGGAGCCACTGCCCTGGAACTGTCCTCCCCCTGCCCCAAAAGCTGTATTTTCTGGATAGGAATCACAACCTGGGAAAGCAAAGGATGAAATATTTGAAGATTGAGAAAAACTGATGAAACAAGAAGGCAAAATATTAAACAGAGGATAAATATCTGTTTTCTGGCAGCGGCAGCAAGTGGCAGACAAGTCTACTCTTAACACATTTTTTTTAAAGGATGATGGGAAAAATAGAGGGAATCAAAGAAAACTTAGGTGGGAATATCCCCTGGAGATGAAGGCAGGACTGATGTCTAAGCTAGATCAGGGTTTTTCCCCAGCAGGTTTGAACATCTCCAAGAAACAACAAAACAAAATCAGATTTTTAGAGATCGAACCGAGACGTGTCCAGAAAACCAAGCCGTGCTTGTTGATGGTCTGTCCACAAAGGATGAAGGTTGACACAGTCCTGTCCTGTCCTTTCAAACTCCTGGGGGATGGTGAATCCTCGGTACAAGATCTCACGGAGCGTTACTGCTACAATCCAGGTCTGAAAAGGAGAAAAAAGGGGAAAAGCAATGAAAAAACATTGCTATTGGCCTTGCTTCCATTTCCCACTGGCTGTTGCCATTTCCCTTGTTAATTATAATCTTTGTTTAAGTGTAAATGTGTTTTTATACTTGGGTTAAGACACAGTGAACTGGGGAGGAGCCATTAACTCAAAATGGGGAAGGTTCCAGCCACTATTTAATAAGGAAAAGTCCATGCAGATGTTAGAGGTAATGTTGCAACTACCAAGAAACTGGCCTTTATGAGGTTGCGATTTCTAAACCCATTTCAGCAGTTTCAGTGGAAAAATGAAGACGGACTGAGCAAGGATGAGCACAGCCACCAACGCAGGGGTGGTTTGTGTCTGACTGCAAAAAAAAGGAATAAAAGAGATAAAATTCACCAGATCTCTCAATATACATCACCTCTAGCAAGACCCTCAGATCTCCAATATCTACTAAGTGTCCCTCAACATGCATCACTTCCA
Organism: Margarornis squamiger; assembly: GCA_035222235.1. Classification (NCBI taxonomy): domain Eukaryota; kingdom Metazoa; phylum Chordata; class Aves; order Passeriformes; family Furnariidae; genus Margarornis; species Margarornis squamiger. Next base: position 1,799,603 of record JAWWTY010000064.1, on the reverse strand, counting down.
GATATTACCTCTTTGTCAGGTGATAAACATCACCCGAGATCTCTGATATGTCTGATATATCTACCTCGATATGTATCACCTGGTAGAGAGCTCCTCAGATCTCCAATATATGTCTGATATATGTCTCTTGATACACATAATCTCTGCCAAGCTCCTCTGATTTTCAGTCTACAGCTGATATATCTACCCTTATACAAACCAGCTCAAGACTGCTCCTTGCCAATATAGCTCCTCACCTCCTCCTCTGACATATACATCTCTGATATATGTCACCCGGCTGGAGCTCCTCAAATCTCCATTATGTATCTGATACATCTAGCATGGTACACATCACCTCCAGAGAGCTCCTCAGAGCTCTGACAGATGACTGATATATGTCTCTTCATACACATCACCTCCAGAGAGCTACTCAGATCTTCAATATACATCTGATATACCTACCTTGAAATATATAACCTGTTACAGAGCTTCTCAGATTGCTGATATATGTCCAATATATATATATATATGTATATACATCTTGATGTGCAGAACTGCTGATTTGAATGTACATCTGATATATGCACCTTTAGTTACACACCACCTCTAGAGAGCTGCTCAGATCCCCCAAGATACACCCCAAGGATGCATCTCTGCTATACATCAGCGGCAGAGAGCTATGTCTCATGTAGTGAGGCCAGATGGGAGATCCATGAGAACTGTTTCCCCTGGTTTTAATTCCATCCCAAACCCCTTGCAACAACAACCTGCATACTTTTGTGCCCTCACAGCCTGTGTCCATCATCTCAGCCGGGAACACGGGTCCAAGAGACAGCACTATATGGGGAAGCTTGCATAGCAAATGCCATTTCTGAAAACCTGGACATCACCAAGGTCATTGCCCAAGGAGAGATATGGAAACAACTGGGTGATTACAGGGTAAAATAGGGCAGAAATGCCCAGACATGGAAAACTCAGTGAAAGGGACAATAAGTCAAGGTGCCTCTTGATTTCTCAGGCCACTGCAGGTCCTGCCAAGAGTTTTAGCACCCTCATCTGGGTTACACTAAATGCTCAGAAAGGCCTGAGTCCAAAACTTTTCCATCACAACATCAGGTAAAATATTAAGGTTTTTTTATGATAAAGAATTAAGGCCCATGCCTTGGAGGAGCATGCACAGGCTGATGCCAAATACATATCAAGAACCTGGGACTTGATTTTCATTGGATTTGTCCTGACATCATGATGAAAAAAGCTCATGCTTTGCAGCAATCCTTCATCCCTGTAAAGGACTTTTTCCATCCCACAGGAAAGACTTTTGTCATCTGGGCTTGCTGTGTGAACAAAACATGAGGACTGGAGGATAAAGACCAGCTAAGTAAGGCTCTGTCAGTGTTAAAAGAGCTCTAGTAGAGTGATTTTCATCCTTGGAGGTAGTCAGGGATGAGGTCTTGGATGTTGCATGCATGTAGGACAAAAATACTGTGCAACTTCTGCACAAATGATGCCATTTTTGTCCCCATCACAAAGAGCACCAGGAGCCAACCCCACCAGGGACATCTCCCTGAACATCCTTGCGGAGGGAGAGAAGTCTTTTTGAGCTGGCACACACTTTTAGCAACTTCAAAAGGCATCCTTTGAAGTTTAGCAGGGGCCTTTGAAGTCCTCCCGATGCAAAAGGGAAGGGAGGAGATGCCTCCTTCAAGATGCTCCACCGCAGGCGACGCAAGCCAGCAAGATACACGGTGTCCTGGGCACTCACAGTTGAATTCAGCAGCTGCCCGAGGATCATAAATGAGACACCATTTCTGACAAGTCATCAAAGCGCCCCCAAATGCCCCAAATCCTGATCTAGTTGACCTGAATAGCATCCAAGAGCAGAGATGGGAGCTCAGTATCCTGGGACCTCAGCCTGTTCCCCGACTGCAAAAAGCCAAGGGCAGCCCTTTTAATAAAGATTTAATGAAGTGTAAGGGAATGATAATAAAGCTCACATTTAGCAAAACAAAACCCAGGATTTTTGCAAAAAGTCCAAGATTTTAAAGCAAGGTGGCTTTTCCTGGCATGTCATTTTGTTTTTTCCAATGTGAGCAGACCATGATGTTTCCAACACCATCATGTCAATGCCATTTAATTGTGACTATCGTTTCTTAATAAACTTAATGCCAGCTCTTCTGACTTAAGTGCAAACCACAAATGGTCAAATCCCCAGTAATGCTGGGTTTTGCTGAATTATTTTTATACTCCACACTATGCCAAATAGGAAGTTGTACTGGCCCCAAACTCCACATCCATGGGGACAACCAAAGAAACCCTGTATGTGTGAACAATAGTATAAACGCAGAAATCAAAGCTCAAATTTCAGTTAACCCTTTAAGGAGCAACAAGGTTACTCTCCAAATACTTTGGCAACACTTGCTGCTATCTGCAAAGAGTACTATTGTTATTAAAACCTTTGGTGTATTGAGTTTCCCCCCACAGTGCAATTTCTGCAGCATCTCCAGCTGCTGGGTAAGGGCTGGGCCCAGGTGCTGGGGTCGCTCAAAGGGGCAAATAGGAATATGGTATTTTTGTCCTCCCCACTCCCACAAGTTAAAACTGGTGATGCACAGAACCCACCCTCTCTCAGAGAGTGAAAGATTTGAGGCATGCCCATACATGTGCAGTATTTCTGTATTTCTGCAAAAGCAAAGCTGCTTTGAGGCAAAACATGGTTGGGAGAGATGAGTCCATTGGCAGAGCCCTGCCCTAGAAGACTCACATCATCCAAAGGGGAAATGTAGGAAAATACTGGACACCCCCACCCCAGCTGTGCACATGTGAACACATCTGGATCCATGGAACAAAAGCAGCCTTGCTACGCCACACTGATAAATAATGGAAAGGCAAAGTGCCCCACAGAAGCAGCACCATACTGTTCGGCCCTGGGCGAGATGGAGGAAAATTCGGTACCCATGAGGTCTGAACAGTGGGATTAATAACACATCAATTTTAATGCAGGGTGGCTTTTTCTTTTTTTTTTTTCTGCTTCACAAACAGCAAAGTGAATGTTTGAGCATCTCTGCAGGGGGTTAATGAGGACTCTGATTAGTTATTCAGATTCGCCGATGCTGCCTACATCCATCCTCAGATGGGGGAATAACAGAAAAGGGTTTGCAGAAAAGGCTCTTAAAGACAACTTGCTTGGCTTTCACAGCTCAGATAGACACAGGGTTTTTGGGGGGCTTATGCTACAGGCATCCCCCAAACCCAAAATCCTACTGCCAGCTTTGGGGTGGAAAAGCACATTTTCCCATCATTTGTGGGGGATACAAAAAACTGCTGCATATTTAGCCATGCCAATTCTTTTAAAGGCTCAGTGAAAAATATTTGGATTTGAGGGGGTTTCTCCATGTTAAAAACAAAGTGTTCGGTGCTATCAATAAAATTTGTGTGCCATTATGGTCAGAGGTACAGAATCAAAAATGACGGATGGACTGAAGCAAGGATACACAGATGTGAGGCTGCACAGATGTGAGGCTGCACAGATGCAAGGATGCACAGATGCACGAATGCATATATTTAGAGATGCATGGATGCAGAAATGTATGGAGGCACAGGCTGATCCTGTGCATCTGATCATATGGATGCAAGGATGCATGGAACAGGTACAAATATGCATGAACAGGTACATGGATGCATGCAGGCAAGGGTGGAAATAAGGATGACCATCCTGTAAGCCACCATGGGCTGCAAAAATGCAACAACTGCTGCAGTATTTTGCACAGCATCCCATAAAAGTCTAACCATGCTTTACGCCCTCGTCAAAAAGCAACTAGCTCACCTTCGTGCTCCTTGGCCCAGGGTTAAGCAGGTTGAGCTCACCTCAGTATTTTAAGCAGCTTGAACAGCTGTATTTTAGGGTTTATTTCCAGATTTAGGCTTCTCTTCTTCACCTGCATCAAAAATCAAAAGGGAACCTGAGAAAATAGATGGCAGGTGTCCAAAATGATGATGGAAAAAGTCCAAAAGGATGCAGCTAGGGAGGTGTTTCATGGCATTGCAAAGGGGCTCATAAAAAAATCTACACATTATTTTAGGATTCACTCTAGGATTCATTTTTTCTTCATCAAGAAGAAATATTTGAAGGGTCGGCAGGGTAGTGGCAGAACTCTCTCAGATCATTCCAACAACAAATGTCAGCACTTTATTTCTACTTGGGCCTAGAGACCCAGTTGGCTTTTGCTTTCAGCATCACTCAACTTAGCATTCAACAGGAGTTCTGGGGGGCTAAACTTCCCAGTGTTCATGTCACTCTCCATAACACCTGCCAGGATCTCAAAGGAAAGACAAACTGGAGTTATCCATCCAATTTCGCAAACACTGAGGGTCTCCATCCCAAACAGACTTTTTTCCCCAGGACCACCTCCATATGCTTTGTCTGGGTTTTAAAGAGTACATTAATTGTTCTGAATTAACAGCTCCAGCTGGAGAAGCAAACAAGCAATTTGCAACCTTAAGATAACACTCAACTTATCTCAAGTGATTTAAGCTGGCATTTATTTTTTTTTAATGGGAAATCACACCTTTCTGGTGCAAATGCACTGCCCAGAGCCTGGCTAAAATCACCCACTTATCAGGAGTGGCTACTGGCACACAGTCACAGGAGGAGGTGGGGCGGTAGGACAAAAAGAAGAAGTTAGACATCTGCATTTGGCTTTACTTTAGAGACAGAAAATATACAACATATCCTCATCACTGCTGGGAAACCCACTGACTGCAGGAGGGCTAAGGATTATTTTCTTCCCAACACCGTTTTGTTTTGTTTTTTTTTATTACACAGAGTTCATAGAATCCCAGAATGGTTTGGGCTGAAAGGGACCTTAAAGCTCACCTTGTTCCAATCCCCTGCCATGGGCAGGGACACCTCTCCTACTAGACCAGGCTGCTTCAAGCCCCATCCAATCTGGCCTTGGACACTTCCAGGGATGGGGCAGCTACAGATTCTCTGGGTAACCTGTGCCAGGGCCTCATCACCTCATAGGGAAGAATTTACATTTTATTTCAAAATACTCAATCTCTCAAAAAAAAAAAAAAAAAAAAATCAAAAAACCACCAGCAAACTCTTTATCCTTTTGCCTTCTTTCATCTCTTTTTCCCTTTTTTTTTTCATTTGCTGCTAGATAGAGGAGTGAAGGAAAGACCATGATTATTTGTTTGTAAGACTGGATCTTCAACACATTTTTTTTTTTTTTAATCGTCATTTTCACCACTTTCAATCCTTTCTAATCTCAACCAGGGTGTGGGATTCAGGAAGGAAAGTTTACCCCCATCTCGCCACGCTTCTGGTTTTAAGAGGACCCAGTGGTGCTTGGCAGTGAAAAGGACTCCACAAGATAAGCTTTCTCTGATTACAGACAAGTGTCAGCTGCTTCTTGCTACCTGTCCTAGTTCCAGCCAGGAAAGGGCTAATTTTTGCAGTAGCTGGGAGAGGTCATGGCCACGACCCGGGGCGGGGCGGCGGGGCGTTATTCTGCATCACCTCACGTCATTGCCTGGGGCAGGGGCAGGGAGTCTCTTCAGGGGAGGAGTTCCTTCTGGTCATGTAAGCCGGGTGCTGATCCTGAGCCAGAGGGAGTGGTTGGGTAACCCCCGTCCTGAGCCAGAGGGAGCAGTTGAGGTGTGGTATCTGCAGCTGGGTTGCATTTTTGCATGTGAATCACTCTCTTTCTTGTAGACTTTTATTATTAATATTGTTGCTGTTACTGTTCTTTTCTTATCTCATTGGTGCTTCCAGTAAATTGTTCTTATGTCAGCCTGTCACCTTTGAATGTTGTGTCTTCAATTCTCCTCTCCAGTCTGCCACAGGTGAGGGGAAGGGTGAGCAAGCGTAGTTTGGAGAGTCTCAATAGAAGCACTAAACTGAGGGGTACCATTCCTAAACCATGACATCACTCCAGCCAAGGCTCAGTAGGGAGTCAGTGTCCATCAACCCCCAACAGCCTTCCAAGAGAATCAAGGTTGCATCCCATTAAATTATGTTGTGGATAGAGTTGCGATCCTCCAACAAGGTTTTCTGGTGAAGTCAGGACTGTTTGTCTCCATTTTAAAGAGGAAAAAAGGTCTAACTGTGCCCAGAAGACACAAAGAAGTGACATCAAGATGCAACAGTGCAACCTTCTCCAGTGATGGGAGGTACCTCCAGAATATAGATCAAATGCTGGAGGCCATGGGACTCAGGCAGCCTTGGATGACTGGATCCCCGGGGCCAAGCTGTGCTACCTGACAACCTCCTGGCTCACATATAAGGTAACAGGAGAAGCAATAAATCTCTTTGGCACCTTCCTTGAGCATGACAGCCCTTGATAAAGAACCAAAACTCAAGGGAGCCTGACACTACACTATTCCCAGGGCACCCTGTTACGGAGATTAATCCTTCTTGATGGAGAATTACAATTAGGGCTCCATCTTAAGATATCAGCAATCAGGTATCTTATCAAATGCCACCTCAATTATTCAAATAATCCCTGGCTCTTAGATTCGGGTGCTGTTTAGGGAAAGCGGTCCGATTAATGTGCTGACATTTCCCCATCACGTCTGACATCCTCAACTTCATGTCTGATTATGGAATTTGCATTCAATTTAATTTTTTCCATCTGGAGTAAATGAATAATCCGAGTACCTACCCCAGCCTTAATTACATTTGTTAAATTAAAAACCCAGGATGTGAGAAATTTAAATGCATGTAGCTCCATGGACAGACAAACCTGCACATTCAACCTGCCATAGCCCTGCCAGCTACTGCTCCAATTTCCCTTCCCTCCCCACAGCCAAGCATCAAAGAAAGTACAAATGAAAAACAAAAATTCTTTCTAAATGATGAAACAATAGATGATCTTTTGACATTTCCAGCGCTGTTTGCAGGGGAATGAGATAAAATGTAATAAATTCATATACTTCTGTGTGTTTCTTGGCTCCAGCAGCTAAAATTTCCATCTCTTTATGCAGGAGTCCTGGGGAGCAGAAATCCTTGATAATGCCAAACAATTCGACACTTTATTTTCTCTTTACTCCACACCATGCAAAACACAGGCTTCAAGCTGCCAGCTGCTGGGAGTGAAACCAGATGCCACATCCCTTTTCCATATGGAAACAGAAATCGCCCCGTCTGAGGGTGCATGTGCTCCCTTCCATCGCAGCCCTCCATGACCCCAGGGTTGCTGCCAGCACATGGCAAAGACTCTCCCCAACAGTAAAAAAAACCCAATCTTTTCAATGGTGCAATTGTAATTCTTTACACTCAGCCTAGTTTAGGCCAGATCCTGGTACCATCAGCCCCACAGAACGGCAGGAAAGATTTGCCCCAAGCCACCACATTTCCTAATTTTAAAATGAAAAAGGTAAACAGAGAGGTGAAAAAAAAAAAAATACTGGACTTTTTTTTTTTAAATAAACATCACAGAAGATTGCTAGATTTCCCTTCTTTTGAAGAATATGAAACTCAAAAGGGTGGAATTAATAGGTGAAGTCAAAGTGGTGATGAGAAAAGTGTCCAAATAATTAAAGAATAATTAAACATAAATGGAAGATAAAGCATTACCAGCTCAGGCCACTTTAGGAGCAATACTTCATAGACTGAGTGATGTCAAATAAATATATTTGCGTGTTGATCTAGATGTCAGCAGCAACATTGAGGAAAGTCTTTTCTTAGCACTCACAAAGATTAAATTAAATAACTTACATGTGAGTGAGTGCAATGGCAATAGTGCCCCAGTTTGAGGCTTGTGAGACCAGTAATAAAACATGGCTAAAAATATTCAGGGAAAGCCACTCTCTGGAAAAGTGAGACAGGTGAGAGTAGAGTCAAAAATAGCTTTTCCCTTGCTCCCAGCATGCTCACAGCTCAGACAACATTTCTGCACTCCCAGGAAGATGGATTTGACTCCCCACCTGCAAAAAATTCCCTTTGGAGGTGTGTAGCAGAAGGTCCCCCTCCAGGCACAGTGGCAGGATTTGGCCATCAGAGCAGCCAATCTGGATGCAGTGTGATGGACGTGTGGTTCCTCATCCTTCCTGACTTCTTTCTGCGTTGTTTTGAGTTAACAGTTATGGTGCCGGAGGAGAAAACATCATGTTTTAGCAATGAAGTCCCCAGCAAGGGTGTTTAAAAATTAATTAGCGCCATGCAACATATTAGCAATGAATAGCAATTTTAGCTTTTGTACCTACTTCATTGCCTTTTACATGGTTGTTACTCCAGCTTTTCCATGGTCCTTTCAGCCAACCAGTACCTAATACAGAGCATAACAACAAAATTGTTGGCTGTGTGTCCTGGAAATACCCAATTCAACAGCAAACACACATCCCAATGTGTTCTCTCTGGAGCTTTTTAATAAATTAAGGTCATATTTGGTGAGCTGGCTGGAAGGTTGGGAACCTGGTCTGCTCACAGAGGTTCCAAACAACCCAGAACAGCAGTTGTCCAAGTGTATGAGCCTGGCTAGACCCGTCCATAATTCCTATGCAAGGCGGATATTATGATGTGAAGGAGGTTATGGGTCATGGTTTTATCTAGGATGCAGAACAGAGAGGAGTGAGGATCACCCAGCCCTGCGGAAGGAGAACCTTCACAGATGGGTATCTCCCTTCCCCAAGGATGGAGATCTGCAAACCCCAAGGATGAGGACTTCCCCCCAAACCCAAGGAAAAAGATTCCCATAACTCACAGATGGAGACACCTCCCCAGCTCTGAAGGTGAAGACGCCCAAGCCTCAAGGATGGAGCAAAACAAAGCACAAGAATGGATCCACCTAACCTCAAGGATGAGAATCCCCCCAACCACAAGGATGGGAATCCCCCACCAAAACTTCAGGTTGGAGATTCACAAACCTGAAGGATGGAGATCCTCCTAACCCTGAGTTACCGGGACAATGTAGATCCCCAAAAGCCAAGGACTTTCACAATCCTGGCGACGGAGACTCTACAGACTTCAAAGATGGAGATCCCCCAACCCAAGAACAGAGAACTTCCATGGAGAGACTCCCTCCAGCTATAAGAACAAAGACCCCCGCAAAAGCCAAGGATGCAAACCCCACCTTCCCCAGCCCCAGGGAGAGCAATCACCCTCTGGAACATCATTAGCTGAAGTCTTCACACCACACTGCACTGGACAGGACCTAGGGGCATTACTCTGGTCCGGTAATGGCCAACTGCAACCCCAAATGAGCCACCATTTTGCTCCTTTTGGCAGTGCGTGAGGCAGCAGGGACCGAGGAACCCTGCTTGTGTCAGCTGCCTTCAGGTGGCTGGTGAAGCTGAGGGGAATTTGCAGGGACATCTGGAATATATTCATTTTATGGCATGTTTCATATCACAGACAGGTACTTTGAAGCAGTTAAGTAGTAGCAGGGCAGCACGTCCCCATGGGTGGGCTGCGGTTTGTGCTTTCAGCCCAAGCTGCCCCGGCATGACAAAGGGGCTGGAGAGAGGGAGTTGACATATTCCAAACACAGCTCTGTGCCTCTGGGGGCAAATTCAGCTAGGAATTAAAACCCAAAAAAAAAAAAAAAAAAAAAAAAGAGACAGAGAAAGAAAGAAACCAACTCCTGTGTCTAAGTGGTGTTGATCCCCACATCAAGCTATAAACAGCCCCATCACAAATTGTAAATGACTCAGATAAATTAAATGGCTTAGCAGCTGTGAAGAAAGGCCCTTCTGAAGATTCATTTTTTTCACGGAAAAGAAATTAGTTGGGAATTTAAAATCTTTTCCAGCAGCTTGATGCAGACATCCTGTCAAACCCACATATTGATGCTCACATAGCCCTGGGAGGCAGTTGGCCTCAAAAGGAAAAGTTAGAGAAACACAGAATCCCAGAATGTTTTGGGTTTGAAGGGATCTCAAAGATCATTTAATTTCAACCCCCTGCCATAAGCAGGGACACTTTCCATTAAAACAAATTTCTTCAAGCCCTGTCCAGTCTGGACTCTGATATTTCCAGGGATGTTCTCTTGGCAACCTATGCCAGGGCTTCACCACTTTCACAGGGAAGAATTTCTTCCCAATATCTAAACCTCTTCTCCTTCAGTTTAGCACAATTAAAGCCTTCTGTAAGCATCCAACAGTGGGGGATGGAGGCATGTTCTCATTAGCACACTACTAACGATGCTACGCTTTCCCCCAGTAAACCTATTAAATCCTCAACCAAGGAAAGGGGCTGAAAAAGGGAAGATATGACCCAAAACATCCCCATGCTGAGGGAAAGCTAGCAACCGAGCTTGCAACTGAAAAAGAAAGGGGGGACAGTAACATGGGGAAAGAAGTTGGGGTTGCAACCCTGAGTGCAGTGAGCTGCAGTGATATAGCCCCCCACAGCAGGAAGCCACTGCTCTGCTCCCATGTTAATACAAGAAATTCATGCATTAAACCTCCCTGCCTTTGAAGGCAAAGCCCATCTGATTTTAGCTCATGCAAAATTGAGAGATTATTCACCTTCAGACACTATTTTGCCAATAGCAGCAACTCAAAACACCTTTTAGTGGAAGTTCAGAGGTATAAAAGATGCAAAACGCCCCTAAATTATTCACATAGCCTTTCAATCAAAGCCCTGCTATGGGATAAAGGGGAGGATCTGCTGACCCTGGGATGTCTCTTCACCCCTGTTTGGATGGAAAAGTCCTTCTTGTGTTTACAGGGGAGAAGTGAATGGGGGAGAGGATGAAATAAAGGGTTTCCCACATCCAGAAAGGGCTAGAGAGTGAGGAATGCAAAGAGCACCTATTTTTCAGGTGCATCCAACCAGAGTATCCTGGTTGCATTTGCCCCTTGGCAACACTGAAGCTTTTCCAAACTTTTATAGTACCCAGTGAAGCAAAATTAAAGTGGGGCATGGGAAGAGAAATTTGCAAACCAAGAAACCCAGCAAGAAGGGATGGAAGCAATCAAGGGGGGGGGGGGGGGAAGGAAAATTAATAAGAAACTTAAAAATTGTTTTGCATTTCAAATGCAGGTTTTCAAAAACAAAAAGCCCTGGAAGATATTTTTTTTTCTTCCAGTTTTTCATGTTTTGCATCCGGGTGCTCTTGAGCTGGGATTTCCATTTCTCTGGCTCCTTCTTGGGGCAAAACCCCAAGATCTCAATAAAAAAAAATTTAAAAAAACCCAAAAGTAGGACACCAAGCCCCGTTCAATCCAACCTCAGCTTGATGCTCACTAATTACCCAGTAATGGTATTTATATGCTGCCGGCACACTCGGAAATGCAGCTCCTAATAACCAAGGTCAGCATCAATATTAATGTCCCGGCTTGACTCTCAATACCCAGGGACCAATGAGAGACAAAGAAACATCACAGCAAAGTGAAAAGAGGGGCAGAAAATTAATTTTATAAGTATTTTTCCGTATTTGGGCAGGAAGGGAGTGCCTGAGATTAAATGAGGGGATCAGCAATACGAGCAAATATAAATTTTAAGTTCCCATCCCTGAGGCATAAAATCTTTCAACAGTGCAGAATTTTTCACCATCCATATGCCCTTCCTAAAACTTTGAGTTTCCCCATAGGTAGGAGCAGACTGGAAAAATTCTTCTTTTCTTGTGATGGGAATAGATTTCTAAAGCTTAGGGCTTTCCCCTTACCAGAGTTACTCCAAGGCTTCAAATATTCATCCCTGCAAACTTCATCCCACTTTTGGCTGCTTGTGCACAATCCCAGGCTTTGGGTTGGCTCAGCAAGAAACGCTGCTGGAAACAGCCTCCTGAGAAGTGCTTTTTTTCCAGTGATGGCTCGATCCCTATGTAACCAGGGAGCACATCCCCCCAGATTCACCCGTACAGCACGGTTTGTAAATGTGCCCCAGAACCACTCCATAATTCAATTAAAACTGTCTTTTCTTAACAATTTCTGTGCAGAGACACTTGGCACACCAGGAGCATTAAGGCAGAGTTTAAATGGAGTTAATAAACTATTAATAGCCTGCAGTAAGGCTATGACAGATTTGAGCTGCATGTGATCTGTGCCCCTTGGTACAAGGTGTTATTACCAGCGTCTGCACTCAATGCACATTGAAAAAAATCACAGACGTCTTCCATAAAAAATGCAGGTTCCATGAAATCTGATGTTTCTCATGGAAAGATGCATGCTTTCAGGAGTTTTTCCATCAAAATGAAAGCTGGCAGTTTGAGAGCAAGCATGGATGTGGCATTTGCTTTGTGGGGTGCCCGATGTGGTGTCAAGCCACATCATTAACACATTGACTTATGTTGATTAATATTGAAAGAAAATGAATGGAAACAAAAAAGTTCACATCCAAGAATGCTGTTCCCAGATCATTGCCTTTTGATACTTTCAATTCCAAGTAATTTGAGAATTTCCCTATTTTTAGTCAAATTCCAAGCAAGAAAAGGGTAAACTGTGGAATGAATTTGAAAACAGATGCTCTGCTTCCCCAAGAAACCGTGGTTGTGAAGCCTTTGCTGACACAATTTGAGCAGTTATTAAAAAACATCAATGAGTAACACATTGACCCTTCAGAGAAAACCCAGCTCTGTGCTCATGACTTGAAACAGCAACAGGTAACACATTAACCCTTCAAAGAAGACCTACACAGATGACTACAATGGCAACAAGTAAACTGTTGATCCTACAGAGAAGACCCAGCCCAAAGTTGATGACTGCACTATGCAGAAGCAAGACTCAAGCCAACTGCCTCAAGATGCCATAAGAATCAAATGCCACTATAGTGACTTCATAGTGAAGTGATTTCAGATACTGCATGAAATCTCTAGAAAGAGACTAATTATAATCCTGTTTGAAAATATGGATGGAAAGAGCACTCTGCAGTTGTAGCCTTGGCCATCAATTCTGGTCAAATTTGAGATCTTTCTGAAGTGAAAATGGCAATTTTTCATATGGAAATTCTCCCAAAGTTTAAATCACCTCTTTATTAAATATTTCTTAGTTCTAGCTTGTGGAAAGAGGCCATGAGGTCAGTTCCAAGAGGAGCAGCCTGTGAGACGAAGTCAGAGAGTAAGAACTTGTAAGGGAAAAAATGTGAGAATTTCCACTCAAGAGATGATGACTGGCACCACTGGAGGACCCACAGATGAACCCTTTAATGGGAGGGTTTTGTCTTTCTTTGTTGGGGTGATGGAAGAAAAACCATGAGAAGAAGTACTATCTTCTTCCATCCTCTCCAGATGCAGCTGCTCACCACCTTTTGGGCATTCAGAAATGCTGTTTCTCCAACCAAAACCCTGACAAGCCACAAGAAGACTCCTTGATACCACTTCCAATGATGGTGAGTGAAAAGAGAGCACCTTGCCTCAACCCCTTCATCAGCACCAGAGAACACACCCAAATCACTGCAATTTGCACATGCCTTCCTGGGTTTCCCCTCTCCCCAGAGGATCCTCCAAGATGCCCAAAACCTGCCCAAAATCACAACCTACCAAAAAATTACCAGAAATCAATGAGAAACAGAGCTAATTAATAAACTGCGAACTGATGCATGTCAACATGCCACAAGACCATCTTGCCGTTTGGCCACCCATGGCTGGTTTATTGGTGGTCCATGTTTGCCCCCATTAATTTCCCATGAAATGGGAGCTGAAAGGACTGATAGAAGTAAGAGTAAAAGCAATTTTGAGGGTCACTCTAGCTTTTCAGCTTTCTGATGAGATATTATTGGCGGATCTCCTACACAGCTGCTCCCTGCTGAATAGACACATCCCACCTCCAATGCCGTTGGCCATCAACCAATGCAGGGACAAATGCAAGTTTGGTTTGTTTTTCAGTTGATGTGAATTATCTGGGGATTTTTTATTTTTGGCTGAGGAATACATGTCGATTTATCCAAAACTGCAATCAGATGGAAAAATCCCTTCTTTGCTGTCTCATCCCCACCTAAGTGAGCAGCTGGGGGTGGTCCAGTGCAGTGACCACCGTACCACACCTAAGTGGGTCAGGACTTAATATTAAAAACCAGGGGGAAATAATTTATTTCTTCAGCAATAAATGCTCCTTTTCCCAAAGTGCTAGTTCAGAATGGAGAAAAACATTCAGTTTTGAAATGCCTCAATGAAATTTAATTTTTGGTTTGAATCAACAGCTTCACTCAGTGCCATTTTAATGCTATTTTATGTTGAAATGTCAATTGGAAACTAACATTTTAAAATGTCAAAACATTTCATGTCTGCAGACAGTGCTGATAGTTTTCTGCTTCCATGTGTCCAAACAGAAAACGCCTTTGGAACTTTACCATGGAATAAAAAATTACATCTATCTATATATAAACATATATTTTAAAAAATTCAATATTTTGACTTCTTGGAATGAAAACAAAGCTAAAATATAGTATTTCCTACAGGATGAAAACAATATTTTCTTACAAACTGTAATCACACAAAAAAATCTGAGACAAATATTTGCTATCATGATCTGTTATAGCTCTATGTGAAGAGAAAGCAATTTTTGATATTTTAGGCCTTCTGAACCCTTTTTTCACCAGTTATTTCCAGGGTGCAGGAAGCTTCTTCCACCATCTAGAACCATTTTCAACACACTGATTTTCCTTAATAGTGGGGGAAAAAGCCTCAAAAAATTATGGGTTTTTCTCCTTTAAAAAAGGCATCATTTGTATTTTTGGGGGAATTTTCTCTGTATTTTGCATTGATGACACCTTACCCCCATCAGTTTGGGGGAACTGGGGAGGAAGTGGAACTGTGAGTTTTTTACTGTGATTGTGCTGGCTGCAGGGAACACGTGCACAGGGAGTGGGATTTTTGTCCAGTATAAATGCAAGTATCCAGTGATCTCACCTTTTAAATTCCTGCCTTGGCCATGCATTGCCAAAAAAACAAACAGGAAAAAATGGAAAAAGAAAGCAAATAAAAGGCAAGCAATTCAGGGTAGTTGCAGTAAAAAAAAAAAAAAAAAAAAGAAAGAATTGTACTGATTTTTCTGGTCCCAGGAGCAGAGTGTAAACATGCAGCATTGCCAAATGGGATGAAAACTGGTAATTTTGAAATCATGACTGGCCAAGTTTCTTGTTCCAAATCTCACAGCTCCATCATCCTTGACGGTGCGGCTAGACCACCCTCCATCACCTTTATATCTCCTCCAAATTTCTTTTTCTCATTCTTTTTTCTGAGCCCAGGCTACAGCCCCGCGCGGGGAATAAGCACAATTATCTCGTCTCGCCACATTTTTCCAGCTCTGCCTGAGGTTTAATTAAAGCCAAGTGAAAAACACAGAGGAGCAGCGCTGGGTTCCAATATCGCCCCACCGCATGTGGTGGGGAGGGGGAAAAAATAGGGAAAAAAATAGGAAAAAATAAAACCTTCATCATCCACTTTTTAATTCAGCAAACCTTCCCCAATATTGCACCTTTATCACATTTCCTTTTAAAATATATATATATAAAAACATATATATACATGTAGCTATGCAAGCGCCCAGGAATATATATATGGACACTGGGATATGCACGCACCCTCCCTCTATAAAAAAATTTTTATATATATAAGCATAGCCTAATCCCCTGTAATCTCCTTGAATTACACCTCAACCACCCTCCTTACAGGTGACCTTTCCACAAAAGGCTGTTTCTATGCCAACAGCATTGTTTGAGTCAGGCAAGAGAAAAAATACGGCACAATATTCTGTAATTTTTCCTTAATTCAGAGTTTTCACCCATGGCCAGGAGCCAGGTGATGCTAGAAACACCCTCATCACATGAAAAAATTAGTATTAAAATTAATAATGTCTAGGATTTAAATATTAAGGGGAGAGCACAGTAACCGTGACTAAATTTAGATTTTGCCTAAATTCCTGGAATTGTTTTTTTGGGAGAAATGCCCCTGGTTTTGGGGTTTATGAGCAAAATCTTATCATTTCAAGGTCCTGTTCATCGCAATACCTTCACTTCTCTCTCCTGCTCCATCTCACCCTACCAACACAACCCACAGGTATCAGTTCCTACCAAAAAGTTCAATTACAGAAAAGTCAGAAAATCCCAATTTTTTTCCATTTTCACTGGGTTTTTTAGGGAATTCCAGCAAGTAGGACACCTCCAACAGGCAAAAAAAAAAAATTATTATAATATGCATCAAGTGAACAATGTCAGGTAATACAGTGGTGATGAGATTTGATTGAGCAAAAGCCCCTCAATATAAATAATTTTCCACAGATAAACTCTTTTGGGTCTAGATAGTGGTACTCCATCTAAAATTTGGAATATTTTCCCTCACTTTCTTCAGTTCTTTGAGTTTCACCTCAGCCCATAAAGGTCATCCCAGATTGGAGCATCTAAAAATGAGATAGAGATGGAAAAAGGAGGTTTTTCCAGCACAATTTTTGGATTTTTGGTGGGTTTTGAAGAGCAGCACAAGGACCTCTGACCTGTTGGTTGAAACATCCCCAAAACTGGTTTGTTTTCTTTTTTGGCTTGTTGAGAGAGCGACAATCTCCACATTCCTGCATATGCTTCTTATTGGCAGTTGGGGCTTTATTTCTATTTTGCTTCTGACCTGACCCCAACACCTCTGTGGCCCCCAGGAGGGAAGATATTTCCCAACGGCTCCATCTCACAAGGCACCAAACCAAGAGGATAAAAATACTGGTTGCCATGGAAACATAAACTCTGGAGTTTGAAAATACCAGAGTTAAACCTTACACTAATTTCAGTCCTTAAATCCCAGTTTTTGCATCCATGTTTTGATGGCTCTGAGGGTTTTGGGGCAAAACCCCCTAAATTTCAAGAACTCTACCAAGATTTACCATCTTTACAGATATTTTCTGACAGCTGGATTCATCCCCAAACCAGAAATAAATTTATAAATTTTAAAATTAAAATTTGCAATAGTACAAATTATTTAATAATTTAATAATCTATATAATTTTGAAATTAAAAACAAAGATTAATCCCAGCTTGTGGAATTGCCTCTGATCATCTAGTCTCAGAATCAGCCCCACAGATACTTCCTGGCATGGGGGCGGTTGAGCAACCAGTGTTAACAGATACACTTCTGCACCTTATCTGAAAAAAAATGCTTCTGAAACTTAATTTGCTCAAAATAGATTGTAATCAATTTAAGAAATATTAAATTATAATAATCAGGCCCCAATGCCAATGATGCTCAAACAGAGCATCCCCTGTTTGGTGGCAGCAAGAGCGTCAAACAGCCTTAAAGCAACTTTTGGAGCTGGTGTTGAGCGAAACTGCTCAGCCCAATGATGGAAAAGCCACGCCCGAAGGAAAATAAATAACATGTTACTTATTAATAAGGAGTAAATTTGGGATCATGAGCAAGAGGATCGGTCACCTAGGAAAAGTTAAATGGTAATAAAAGGATGATGAGTTAAAAGGGGCACAAAAATACTCATCACAAAGGAAGATTTCCATCATTAAACTTGAGTTTCCAAAGGAAAAATGGAAGAGGGAATTCATTTCTGGCATCAGAAGAACATGAAGTTACTGGAACTAATTTGCTGGCAACAGCAGTAAAATGACTCTGCACCAGCACCAGAAGAGCAGTGCAGGTTGGAAGGGTTTGCCATGGGATGCTATGGGTTTGTTTGATGTTTTTCCAACACAGTCCAGTGTGTTTGCAGCTTTTGAAGTGCTGAATCAGTTCAACCATCTCTATAACACAGGTTAAGTTTCCTGCACAATTCAGGCTGATGTTTGGAAACTCCCACTAGTCCAAGCCGCAAAACTCCAGGTGAAAGAGACAACATGGCACTCTGGTGTTCCCACGAACAACTATTCCCACTGTCCTTTTTCCCAAAATAGGTTCTACACAATTTCATTTCTCTAAAGAACCAAGCCACAATCCTGATGCATTTTGAGGAGAAAATCTCCGGTTTGGGGCATTGTAGATATTAGTGGGATACTGTGTCAGGTGCAGAAGCAACCGCGGGAATTTACTTACCTGAGTGATGCTTTCCTTTGGCAGCAATATCCCCCCAAGCCACCACAAACTGGGGGAAAAAACAAGCCTTTTGTGCCCAAAAAGGGCATTTTTCATCTCAAATTCCTAGCTGGGAGAGGGGGCCTGGCTGGTCACATGCCTCCACGGAAGAAAAAGGCATGAAAAAGCAAAAGAAAAGCAAGGAAAGGAGAGGAAAAACAAAGCAAAAAAAAGCCAGGAAAATCAAAGAAAAGGAAAGACATGGAAAAAAAAAAAAGCACACAAAAAGCAAGCTCGTTGAAGCAGTTTGGGAAAAAGAGGTTGGAATCAGCCTCACAGAGCAGCTTTCCTGCCCCACAATTCCTCACTGGCCCCCAGTGGGCTTGAGCAAACAGCATCGGAACAGCACGGCCGTCTCTGGCCACGCTCCGAGCTGGGATTTTAAATAAATACAGGAAATCAGCTGCAAGCGAGGGGCAGAGGGAGAGGCTGGACCCCCCGTCCTGGCAGGGAATCTGCATTTTGGGGATGCTGAGAGGTGGATTTAGAGGGATCAGTTTCTTCCTCACGTCTGAAAATAAAATTTTCCAGGTAGCACAGAAAGGGAAAGTTTGGTTTTCAAAGGCAAAGGGAGTGAATGGATTGTATATGGGATACGTATGTATATTCAGAATTAATTTGTCTTTTTTTAGTAATCCAGCTGGAAATTCGAGGTCTGGTTATGGCAGAGGGGCATGGGGGAGGGCATCCTGTCACCTAATGCCATTATATATGTCTTATATCACATATTATGTTATTTTATGTTATATATTACACTTATAGAAGTTATAGGTGTTCTCTAATATTACATGTTATAAATGTTATATATATTACAGGTTACATAAGATATTAGAATAATATACGTTATAATTCCAATAATGTATTATACATTAATCCCATCTATTTGATATGATACTTACTATATGGAAAGAATAAATTATTTTCTATTATATCCTTACATGGCTATATATATGATCTAATGGGAATAATATATATTATGTATTATTCTAATATATATTGTCTATTATTCCTATATACTACATTATATATGTGATGTGTGATGTATCATATAGATGGATTTATATACACATGAGATTCAGTATTTTATTGGGTATTTAGTGGGGAAAAGATTTTTTCCCAGTGGTACCTGCTGAGAGGCACAGGTAGCCCACCGGGACCACCAAAAAAGTGCTGCAGAAAGCGGATTTAGGGTGAATATGCCCCTTGCACAACAGGCAGGGGAAGATGCTGTCAGCTGTTTGCAACCCCTGGCACAAAGCTGATGTCTTTTTCCCCCCAAAACCTCACTGCATCATTTCAGTGGCCAAAAAAAAAGAAATTACCCTTACTGAACACCAACCTCACGAAAAGGAGCTGAACTTCAGTGTCTTTCCCAACTCTGAGTTTTCACCTGGACCTGTTTTTCAGCCCGTGATAGCTAAAAAATAAGTCAATAAAGTGAAGATGAAAAGCTATTTTGTTAGGATTGATAATGCTCATTAAAACTGACTGGGTAGGAAAGCACTACTCCGCTCCAGAGAAGGAAGGGGGAAAAATGCAAATTCTGCATGAAAAAAGGATATTTCCCTAATCGCCCCAATCAAACGCTGGTGCAATTATTTGTGGCCAACCCAACGGGTTAAAATTATCCTCTTCATCTCCGGACACAGTGAGGAGCCGAAAAAATGCTTCATTTTAATAAAAATGAAATCTGGACCCTGCAGAAAGCAGCTTCACTAATGACATGTTTACACAGAAAAAGACAATTTCTATTTAATGGTGATTACTAGCGAGAAGAAATTAAACTTCCCAGAGTCTATGGTTTACGGATAATGGGAACAAAGTTATTGAGGGTGTGTAAATCAGAAGAGCAGTGTGTGGAGGTCAGAGCCACACATGCAGACTGCTCAGAGCACATGGCCCTCTCTTGCTGGGTCTCAGTGGGCAAAAAAAGGATATATTTTGCTGTACAGACTTACATGGCTATGCATGTGTTTGCATATATGTTAATATGTACGTGCACACAAATGTGCAAATGCAGGGGAAAAACTGGAAATGTGCGTTATGTGCAAACATGCACCTGCAAACGCACGTGGCAACAGGCACATACATGTGCAAACACACAAATCCACATTTAAACAGGCCAAGACACAATATAAACATGCCAATGCAAGGGCAAATGCTGGCACACATGGACACACGCACATGCAAACACATATGCAAATATGCAAATGTACATGGAAACCTGCAGAAGCACATGTGAAGATGAGTCTGGCCACGCCAACACACCCCTGCAGCCATATGCACAGGAGTCCTCCAGACAAAATCCACTCTTCCTGCACCCCAAGCTGTCTAGGTCCCACGTGGAGTTCCCAGGCACCTGGGGTGATCTTGGGATCACACATCAGAGTTTAAAAAGTGCAAAATAGGGTTCGATAACAGAGTGGTGCCAAAATTCCAGTTTTTCACTCACCAGGTGAGCGGTGCAGAACTTTCCTATTAATTTTTTTTTAGTTATTACTCTCTTTTTTTTTTTCAGGCTGAAAATTTTTACTGTTTCAAAAAAAGTCAAGACAAGATCTTCTCACATCTGTCTCCTGCAAAGGATGAACTAAGTTTTGGGGTTCCTATTTGTACCAAAGCCATTCCCATCCCATGCCGACCTTTGCAAACCCATCCTGGGGCAAAATCAGTCTGACATCAGGCTTTAATGTCTGTTCCTTTCTAGAGCAGAGCAAATATCTGCAGAACAAGCCCAGATGTGAGTCGTGTTCCCCCGCCCCTTCAGGAATTTCAGCTCCGAGGCACATAATAAGGCAGTGTCTGGGATGGTTTAATAATAGTAAAATTAAAATTGTTCCTGAAGCAGAATGAAGGACGCACTCAGGAGGAGGTTTGCAAAACAAAAACGAACCCTGAGCTGAAGTCTCGGGGGAACCATTGGATCAGAGGAATAGTAAACAACACACAGAAATGCAACTTAATTATCTTTACAACCCAAGTATGCAACTGGCTGGCGCAGCTTTTCAGGGATGCAAGAATGGAGATTGCCAACAACCCCACGCTGAAGCCGGAGCATCCCCAAAAAGCCAGAAAAAAAGACTCTTTTTGAAAAGTTTTGCTTGAATTTTCAGTCATGTGCTGAAGTATGGCAGCACTGCTGTAGGGTTGGGGATGCTCACCCTGATTTCTTATTCACCTGAGTAAAATGCAACTTGTTGGTAATTTTTTTCCTCTGACTTTTAAGAAAAACAAACTCTTGGGTTGACCCTGTCAGGTCTCACTGCATGCATGATCACCATTCCCCGCCCTGCATTAAGACCAGCTGGGGAGCTGCCATCTATCACTCACCGGGATGGTCTCCCATGAAAAATTGCTGAAAAAAATGGGAATGGGCAGAAAAATTGCCTATATACATCTACTTATATATTTGCATATATAAGATGGAAATGGTGTTAATTTAAACTGAGGATGTTGATGAAGAGCAAAGCAAGGTTTGAAATCAAAGTGGGGGATGGTGAGGATCAAGCCAGGCATGCTGAAAAGGACCAAATCAAGGACACTAGGTAGAATTAGCTGAAGGATACTAGGATCATGACAGGGATGCTGCTTTTATCAAACTAAGACTTCTACCTGCATACAAACTGGGGATGCTCAGAAGAGCCAAAGCAAAGATGCCAAATGCCTGCTGTAGAAGATCAGGGTCAAGAATATCCAAGGAACCTGAAGCTGCACAAGTACGTGGGACCTAATGAGATGCATTTGCCAGTCCTGAGGTTCAGCCACTATATTTGAGAAGTAGCAGACCAGCAAAGTTCCCACTGAATGGAAAAGGGAAAGTATAACTAGAGGAGGATGTTGGACTGCAGGTGGGTGAGAGGCTGCACATGCACCAGCTGTGTGCACTGGCACCCAGAGACCCTTGATGTCCTGGGCTGATCCCACCGCATGGGCAGCAGGGGAGGGGGGGGATTCTGCCCCTCTGCTCTGCTCTGCTCTGCTCTGCTCAGGTGAGATCCCACCAGCACGACTGCCTCCAGCCCTGGGAGTCCAGCATAGGAAGGACATGGAGCTGATGGAGCAAGTCCAGAGGAAGCCACAGTGATGCTCCAAGGGCTGAAGCAGCTCTGCTATGGAGACAGGCTGGGAGAGCTGAGGGCTCTGGAGAGACCTTAGAGCCCCTTTCAGTGCCTAAGGGAGCTCCAAGAGAGCTGGAGAGGGACTTGGAAAAAGGACGTGAGGGACAGGAAGAGGCAGAATGGCTTGCCACTGTCAGAGGGAAGGGTTAGATGAGATAATAGGGAGAAATTCTTCCCTGTGAGGGTGGTAAGGCCCTGGCACAGGTTGCCCAGAGAAGCTGTGGCTGCCGCATCCCTGGGAGTGTTCTAGGCTTGGAGCAACCTGGTCTAGTGGAAGGTGCCCCTGTCCACGGCAGGGGGGTGGAACGAAATGCTCTTTAAGGTCCCTTCCAACCTAAACCATTAAGGGATTCTATGATGACTAAAATCAAACCAAAGATCCTGGCTGGGACCAAACCAGGGATGGCAGCTGGAATCAATCCAGGGATGCTGGCTCAGAATGACCTGAGGCCACTAACAGAGCAAAGTGAAGATGTATGCCACGATCAAAGCAAGGACAGTGGCTAAAAGCAAAGCTCAGCCACATTCCATTTTCATCCATCTCTTTTAAAAATGCTAATTCTGATGTCTCCCAGGCTGCCAGAAGCCCAGCAATGCTGTGCACCGCTCCAAAGCCCCTCCGGTGAGGCAGCAATGGTTTTTTTTTATTAACCTGACTGAACTAGCTGGAAAAAACAGAGACACTTTCTGGCACAGTTTGAATCCCAAAAGGTCCATCCCATTTCGGGGTCCAGAGCTTAGGGCAGCCTGGGGCTGTCTGCATCCCACTGCCTGCATGGTACAGGCATGCCTGGAAGTCGGTTCAACTCCCCAGTAGCCCATGGGCTATTTCCAATCATGGTGTGTTTTTTCTGCAAAAATCATTTGCTGCCACCGTTTAACTCATGACAGAGTCTCAGTACATAAATTCAGTGATATTTCGCTCAAAAAATGTTTTCTGTTAAATATTTCTTGCAAAACACACTGCTAATAGCTTCTGCACCAAGCATGGGGTCTGGCTGTTATAAATGGTGATGCTCCTTTACAAGGGATACTCAGTTTTTAACTAAGGCTTGCAGCAACCCCAAATCAACCAAATTCTTCCCAAAACTATTTAGTTCCTGAGCTTATCAGAAAACCTCAAGATTCGGGGTTTTTTTGGATCTTGGAGGGCTTTTTTGGCACCTGTTTGCATTGGTAAATCAGTGCAGAGTAATCCAGTCATTTACCCAGCCTCAAAATTGATAATCCTCATGCTTTGAAATTCAAATTACTGCTTTTTTTCTGTTTTTTACAAAAAGGTCACTTTTCCTAGAACGTTAAGATTTTTCAACACTCTCTCAACACACCTTAGCTAGATTTAGTTCCCAGAAGTAACACCAGGACAGAGAAAGCTGAAAAAAATGGTGGTTTTCCTGCAAACCTAATAGCAATGCAACAGCTGGAGAAAAATCCCAGTCCACAGCCACCCGCCCAAACTACACCCAGTCTCCAAACAGGACAGCAAATAATTCTCTGCTGAGCTTTAAAGGCAAGGAAGCCACATTACATTCTTCCACCCTGGGATGAAGATAAATTAAGCCTTGAGTGTCACTAAAGCGCCATTCAATGCTGCATCCTAAAAAACATTAATTGCAAAATGGTTTTCTCATTACTTTAATAAGGATGGAGCTCTGGTATCTGAGATGTGATGCTCTGCAACCACTCCGGCCTTTTTTTCCACGCATTTAAGTGTCATAATGTCACAGTCCAGTGCTGGGAAAGTTTGGGCCACAGTTACATGAGCTCTGTGCTTAATGAGGGGCACCTAATTAAAGTCGGGGAGCATTGACTTCATCAGGAGACCCTGTGTCAAGTCTGCCCTAGGATTTTTTGGGAAGTGAACATCCCTGGCCATCTGATTGCTCACCCCAGCAAGGTCACAGCTGCAGTAATTAAGGATTTCAGCTCATCGGGTTGCACCAGTCTGGCATCATCAGCGCTCTGTGCTGAAATAATCCCAAACAGTATCCTGAATTATTCTGATGATCAAGCTGGCATTCCCAGGGAAGGAAAAGCGTGTGGAAAAATATGGACGCTCTTAAAATGCTTGGAAATAAGGAGGGCTGAAAGCTTGGAGGGATGCAATCCCCAAGCTCAGATGTTAAACATGATGAAGATGAGGATGAGAATGCTTGAAAAATAAGGATGAAGGCAATGACGTGCATCCATCCTGGCCAGGTGCCACATGGAGAGGAGCCCCGAAAGGACAGGGCGAAAATTAGCAAGAGTCATCAAGGAACCAAAATGGAGGCCTGGTGGCATCCAGCGCTGGGTTAATGGAGCTCTGCAGATGCAGCTGGCAGCTGCTTTGGTGAAAAATGCGGGATTCTGCCCCAAATGATATGCTAAAAGATACATCATCTGGTGCAAGCTGCCACCACTGCCATTGCCCCCAGTTTTGCCACAGCAGTTGTAGGTGCCTTTCTGCTTTCTGAACCTCAAATGGCAGCTTCAGTTGGTTAAATCAAATCTAAGGTCCCCCTATCAGGAATCACCCCAGTTTTGTAAAGCCAGTTGATACATTAACACAGTTTCAAAAAGTGCCTAAAACCGCAATTTTTTCTAGGAAAAATCCCCCTATATGCGCTGTGCTGTAAGGTAAAGCTTGGAGGTCAGGTAGTTTCTTAAAAGGTTTTGCAGGTTTTCAATGCATTTTGTCTCCTTTTATCTCTTGGGGGGAATAAGGGTGAACGGCTCAGGGGTGGGGGTGGCACTAGGGAGTTTCTCAAGGATCCTGGAAGATATATGGGTCAGTATTTCCACTCTTACACAGAAAGAGAAATATATTTACAATAAGAAACCCTTGTTCCTGTGTCCAAAATTATTATCCTCTCTCTTTTTTTTAACAGGCACAGGCAGCTTTTGAGGGAGAGCGTGGACGTGTGCAAACGAAACCATGGGACAGATACAATGATTGGTGAAGGATGTGGTGCTGCCCAAGAAGTGTTCAGAGACATTGTAAATTAAAAAAGGGATTTTCCTGAGATATTACAAGATTTGCTCCCCTGGTGTGGTGGGTAAATCCATATTCCAGTGGTTTAACACTCAGAAGAGTCAGAGGTCTCTGGCACGATGAATATGTGAAGAGCAGTATCCTGGTGCCAGATGGACCAGTGGGAGCCCCTGTGCTGCCCCTCCCCACTGATCCCCAACAGCCATAGCCACTTTCCACTTTTTATGTATATAAAATATATTTTATGTATATAAAATATATATGTTTTCATCTGCATTATCCAATTACAATTGGATACTGGATTATTATATATATGAATAACTGGATTACTATACATACATATATATATATGTGTGTGTGTGTGTGTGTCTCCATCCACATTATCCAATCACATCCATCCAATAATCCAACAGATTATTCAAATAGTATATATATTAGAGATATCTATTAGAGATATATATATATATACATATCTTCATCCACATTATCCAATTAAATCCATCCAAAACATTGATATCATCTTTTATATATATATATATATATATATTTTATGGATATAATTTGATAATGTGGATGAAGTCATATATATTTTGCTATTAAAAGAACATTTATATAGCCATCCTATATATATAAAGAGAGAAGATATAGTGGAGGAGAGAGAGGATATATATAAAAAATATATGTATATATTGGATTAATATATCAGATATATTATACTGCATATATCCAGTGGCTATATAATACTGATACATTAATATGGCTATATTATATGGATACATTATATCCAATGCATACATATACTATATCGAATGGATGGATATAATGTAATATACATTCAAAATGTGTATCAAATGTGTATATAAATATATACACAATATCCAATATATTCATCCAATATAAAGATCCAATGGACAGACAAATTGTAATACAGATGCCATAGCCTGTAAATCTATATATATATATATATATATATACACACCACCTTCCGTAAGAATTACCTCCTTCTGCTAGTTCATCTATTTATCAAACTTCAGCAGTTTTCTCAAAAAAAAGAACTTTTTTCAAACTTTTGGCTTTGTCTCTTCCCCACAATGGGGATAACTGGCATTTTTCTATGATGAGCAATTCCTAGGTTAAAATAATTTCCCCTCCATTTTGTTGCTAAAATTAGCTTTCTCTGGAGATGTACCCAGCAAGATGCTTAAGAAATCAAACTGGCCATTCCGACCTGAGTTTTACGCATTTTTAGACATCTGTCCAAGCACCTGCTAATTGTGAGAGGGAATCTGTTTCTGAGTATTGCACCTCACTGGGAATTTTACTTCTATTCAGGGCTTTCCCTAAGCTCCCAAGTGAATTTTCCTTTGTTGTGAAACCCCATGTCTGTGTCAGGGCACTTCAGCCCCAAGCATCACACTATGGCCAAGAGTTTGACTCTACTTTTTCTTGTTTAAAAAAAAAAAATAAATTTTCCTGAGCTATGACACCTGACTCCATATTGTACCAGGATGGAATCCAGCTCTCTCCCAGCACCTGGAGCACTTCCACATCCAGCAAAAGAAGGAAAAAGGCAGCAGAAGGATGGGAAAAATGAGAGAAATTTCAAACTTAAAAGATTTTCCCAAATAAAAATAACTCTGAAATAATATGTGCTTGAGGAGCAAATCTACTATTCAGCAAGATTCCAAAATTCCATCAAAATCCCCAAAAGCCTGGCCTCTACCCCTGCCAGTGGGGCCAAGTTCTGATAGCACAAATGAGTATTTTATAGCAATACACAGATGGTACAGGTAGATACATATATAGCTATATATACATAGCAATATGATCAATGGTCTTATAAATAATCTGTACTATGTACTATATAGCAATATATCACTAGATATCAAGCATTGTATATCAATCTAATACATATCCTGTAATCAACAGATCAATATATACTGATGTAATATATTCCATAATGACTATATCACTATATATTAAGCATTATAAACCAATATATCAAAGTGAATACAGTATATCAATCAGTATATTACACATTTCTATAATAGAGGATTATGCAATGTAGTTATTTAATTATTTGTAAATACACATGTAGTCTATTCACTTATATATCAATGTTATTATATTGCTGTATATCATTTCTATAACACATAAATGTATATTTATGGCAATAAACACAGTATATCAGTATATACACCTCCAAAAAAAAAAGGTGGAAGCCACTTTTTGCAAGCCAGCAGGAATACAGAGAAAAATAATTTTTAAAAGTTCCCAAAACCCCAAAAATGTTTTGAGGGAAACTCACACCTCAGCAATGCTGCAAACATAGGGGTCATCAACACATACCCAAGCCCAAAACCCCACTCAAACTCCATCACGCTGGGGCAAGTTATCCCAATAAGATAAAAGAAGTTGTTTAAATCTCTTTTTTTTTCCCCTTTTTTTGCCCACAGAGCTGGAGCTGGGAATCCATTAGCCTTTAATGAAGTGAAACCCTCATCTTGCCGGAGCCACCTCATTTAGCGCAATTGTTTCGCAGCCATTACGGAAAGACAATTACAAGGAAGCGGCGAGAGTAATTGGAAATGCTGGCGGGAGTTGGGCAAAATGATAATAAATAAAAATATTCCCCCTAATAAGCTTGCCAGGAGGGGGGTGGGCTGGAGAAAATCAACATAATTAGAACTGAACCTCAGCGAGGAAAAACAGACAGCGGGGTGGCAAGCGCTCAGCACAGAGGAGAGAGGGAAAAGTGGAGAAAACTTCATTTTTTACCCAAAAAACAGCAGGAAAAATACTTTTCCCACCTCTACACAGCTATCAGGAGCAAAAAATGGTTGGAATGGGAGATGCTGTCCACAGGGATGCCTGTGATGCTCCTCCATCACCTGGCCCAGGTTGGAATTAAAGCCAAAAAAAGCTTAAAACTGAGATGCTTTTGCTCACAGGATGGCACCAAGGAGCACCATTAAGTAACAGGAATTTCTCTGCATAAGAAGGGTTTTTTACATGGAAAATAAAATTATTTCTGCAAAACCTGTACTATTTACGTTATCCTTAAGAATATAAAGCCTTATGGATGGGGATCTGGATGGTCTTTTCCTTAGGAAAAGGGGTTAAATTACATTCAAAACCCAATGCAAGCAGCTGTTGGTGGGTTCCTTCCTTGCTCCTAAAATCCTGCGGTTTACCCCTAAATAAGCCCTGTCTCCAGCACAAACATCCATACCCTGTCCCCATCCTCATCCCACTCCAGTGTTGCTTTAGCAGCTTCTCCAAAACGGTTTGCAGTAAAAAAAAGTCCTTTAAACTGGGAGTTTGCACCCAAAAAAACCCATTCAAGTGAACATTTGCAGTTAAAAAGGTCCTTCAAACAGATCTTTGTACCCCAAAAAAGTCCTTAAAAGAGGGCTTTGCACCTAAAAATGTACTGTTAACAGGGGGTTTCAGGAGAAAAAAAAAATTGCCCTTAAAACAGAGCTTTGCAGAAAAAAGACCTTCAGACAGTGCCCTAGTGCAGGGGCTTGAACACCAAAAAATGGGCTTCAAGAACAGGTTTGCAGCAAAAAAAAAGCCCTTAAAACAGGCAGTTTGCATAAAAAACAGTCCTTCAAACAGGTTTTGCACCATCAAATATCCTTTAAGTGGGTGTTTGCACCAGAAAAGCCCCCCAAACACGTAGCTTTGCACCAAAAGCCACTTTAAACTGGGGTTTATAGCCAAAACTGGCTTTCAAACAGGTGTTTGCACCTAAAAAAGGGCCTTAAAGTATGGGTTGCATGTAAAAAGCCCCCTCAGCATCTTCCCCCTCTGCTCCCCTTCTATGGACATGAAATATTTGCCCAAAAATCCATCTCTGGCAGCTGATGGGAGTGTTCCAAAGGGTTGGATTAAATCCCTGTCCCATCACAGCGTTTTCCCAAACACAGCTGTAATACTACCAAAGGAATTCTATTTCTTTTTATAATTTCTTTCCTACTTGGGGCCTCTGCAATCCTGCTGGTGCAGGTGGGATAGGCCAACAATGCTGCGAGCATCCCAAGCCCTGGCAGGAATGCTCCCAAAATAATAAAATAACCCCTGAAATCATAAAATACTCCCCCCAAAATAAAAATACCCCAAAACATAATAAAATACTCCCAAATGAATAACAAAATATCCATAAGGGATAAAATACCCCAAATCTCTGCCCCAGCCCTCTGGAGCGGAGGCAACTTTCATTTAAAAACTACGCATGCTTTTTTCTGTGCCGGTTTCCAACTCCGTTAAGATCATTATCACAGAATGAGAGCAAAGATAAAACATTTTTATTTTCTTTTCTATTCCTTCTAGTGTGATTTTTTAGTGGTGCATCCCCTCCTCCCAGCTCCCATGAAAGTCAGCTCATGTTGGGAGTTAATGTTTCGTTAATATATAGTTTTTTTGTTAATTTATTTTACTTTATTTTACTTTTCCATATTTCTCCTCAGTTACCTATTATTTCACTCCCAAAGGGATTATTACAATTCTCCCTGTAACTTTTTTTAGCCTCAGTGCCTTCCATAAGCCACAGGTTATGTTCATACCACAATAATGCGTTATTTAATAATACTAAAAAATAAATTATTTAATATTATTTAAAATACATTAAATATTATTGAATAGCATAAAATATTATTTTATCTTATTCAATGTCCTGCAAAGCCACATGCACAAATATTTAGGAAATGTTTCCATCACTGGGATGCTGCACTGGGTACCAGCAGGCTGAGTCCTGATGGAAAGACGGGCAAAGCTCTGAAAAACTGGGCTGGTTTGGAGCATTTTAGATCACTGCTGGTGGAGGGGGAAAGAGGGAGGCCATTGTGTAGCGTGATGGGAGCCTGTGTGGGAGTGTGTGCGGGAGGATGACTGGGAGACGGGGTGTGAGAGGAAGTGTGCAAAGGAGTGTGCAGGGACTGAGCACGAAGAGTGCATGGGAGGATGGAGAGAAGCTGGAAGTGCGCAAGGAAGAGTGAAAGGGAGCATGCTGAGAGTGAGCAGTGAGAGTGCATGGAAGGAGGAACAGGAGTTGGAAGCGTCTATGGGCAGTGTGCAGGGAATGAGCAAGGAAAGTGCATACGAGTGAGCATGGAAACATGCATGGGAAGATGAACAGGAGCCTGAAACGTGCAAGGAAGTGTGCAAGGTGTGAAAGGCGAATGCAGGGGAACATACATGGAAGGATGAACAGACCTTGAGGTGTGCAAGGACGTATGTGGGGAGAGTGCAGGAAGCGTGCCAAGAAATGTGTTCAGGAGCTTATAAGACACACACAGCAAGTGTGCATGGGAGCTGGGAGCATGCACAGAGTGTGCACGGGAGCCTGAGCTGTGCAAGGAAGCATTCACGGGAGTCGGGAGCATATCACTCCCTCCCACTAAAGATTCCATTAGATTTGCTGGAATTGGGAAAATTCACTAAATAATATATTTAAATATAAAATTATAAATATTATATATATATAAACCCCTGTATATTATATATATTACCTATATTATATGCTTTAACTATGTATTATATATATATTATAGAGAACATTTTATATATATTTGTATTTTTATATACAAACTATATAATGTTATCTATATTTTTATTATAGAAAATAAATGCACAACAACATAGCTTATCCTATAATACATACTCTATGATATATAATACCACCACCTATCATCATACTTATTATATATCCTACAGCCACAATATATTTTATATCACCTATTACAATCTATATCATATATTACATGTTACATCATATATCATATTATATACTTATATAAATACATGTAAAATACGTATTTTATGGAATCCCCATGTTTCAGCCCCTATTTTATATAAAATTTATAAAATTTTATATAAAATATTTTAAGTCTCAATCTACAGTTCAGCCCCTAAATACATACAAAAAGCTGTAAAAAAATCTGAGAACCTGAGGGATCATTTCTCATTGGACAGAAATCTGGAATAATATTTGAGATAGATTACCATTCCAGACCTCAAGCAACACTTACTGAGAAATAAGAATATTTGAAGTATTTGGGAATATGTCGTTTACAAGGATCTATCCTATTTAATCCAAAGTGAATTTGCTCAGAGATTCCCATGGAGGCTGGCAGAAACAGGCATTTTTAGGCAAAAAAAATGACACTGCGCTATAGACATGCGCAACTTGGGACTGAAAGGGATTTTCCAGAATTTGTGAGAATTTCCTTCCTGAATTATTTTCCTGAATTTCATTAATTTCCTGAATAAATTTTCCTGAATTACCTGATTTAATTTTCTTGAATTTCCTGATTTTGTAAGATTTTGCTACCCTGGCACTGTGGCTCTTTGGAGAAAATCCAAGTTATTCTTCAATAAATCCACCTTTTGTTGCAACACCCCAAGACCCTGATGATGATTTGGGGGCTATTTTACAGCCTTAAAACCCCACTCATATTTCTCCCTATCAACCAACCCCAGATAAGCCAAAACGCTACTGAATTTTGTACTTTGCATCAGAAATCCAACTATTTTTTTGATGCATGAGCATCCTGAAGCATGGTCACAAAAGGGGATGTAGGGAGCAACTCCCCTATATTTTTGGGGGATGAAAAAGCTCTTTTAGGGTTGCAAGAATTAGTTAATTTGCAAAAGCAATGTTTGTATCTTGCATTCCCAGTGGGAATTTTTCGGTAGCCAAGTGGAAAGGTTTATTTAGCCAGGAGCAGCACTAGCTTCACAAACATTTCCCCTTATCCAGCAGGGAGAACGGCACCAACTGAAAGGAGATTTAATTAGTGAAAATCTCGTTAGGCAAACTAAATTATCCGTAAGACAATCCTGCTCTGGACAGGGGGGGTGATTAACCAGAGCTATTAATCGAGAGCAGTGCTCCAACAGGCAGTTCGGCTGGAGGGGGCTAATGGTAAGACACACACACACCACACACCCCCTACCCCGTGCTTACTGAAAAGCCCTTGAGCATCTCATCAGCACACCTTGATTGCATGATGCAAATTGCAATTAGTATTTTGTTTCATCAACCCAGAAAATAGGAAAAAAACCCGTATTTTGGAGGTGCAGGCACAGCAACCCCCAAAATTTGGGGGGGTCAGACTGGTATGCATATGATGATGTGCCCACATCCCATCGCTGAGCACTAAGTGATGCAAATGCAATTTTTTGAAGTTATTTTAAGATATTTTGTTATTATTTCTATCTCTTACACGAGGCTTTTTTACCCTAAGGCTGCAGGCGTGTTCACACTGGTCCCGAATGACGCCTGGGAGCACCACGGCCTCCACATGTCGTAACACTAACAGCGTTCGTTTAGGCAGCACGGCACTACAGGGAAAGCTAAAATTGCTGAGGGCACAAGCTGCTGCATTTCAGAATTTCCCGGGATTGAACCTTGGAGGTGATAACCAGCCAGAGGAGGAGGGAGGAACCCGCTATTCTTTTAGACTTTTGCTCTAGTAGGATATCATAGAGCCACCTATAAAAAAACACCAATTAAGGGCAAGGGAAGTCTTCCCATTGCCAAGAAGTGTTCAGGATGCCTTAAAAACTGGGGAGGAAAAAGCAAAAATCTCATAAAATCAGTACCCAGTGAACACTCATGGCTTTTACATTTATTATTAATTATATTTATTTATCACTTGCTCAAGAGGAATCCCTGGGAACTTCACTTCTGCTGGGGACCTCCCCCTGGCAGCATCCTCCAACTCCAAGTTAGAGCATCCCTAAAATGATGCTTCCCACCCTCATCAGTTTCCAAGTGAAGCCTGGAGGAAAGACACAATATCGCCATCCCTATCCAAAAAATTGGGAAATTTGGAGGGGTTTTAGATGCAGGGTGAAGATGAGCTCATCAAAGTCTACCCCAGGAGGAGTGAGACAATGGAGCAGGGTGACAATGGGTACTGAAGGAATGCCCCTCCTGATGTCAGACAGAGCAACAGGTAATTAAGAAATCCCAATTAAATCCACACCAGCAGAGCCCAATATATATATATTCCCCAATATATTACATTCCCAAATATATTGTTCCACTATATTCCCCCATATTCCATATCTATATACATCCATATGCATAAAATATTCTATTCCCCAATATACATGGGGAATAGTATCTAATATTCTTCAATACATTTAATAGTTCCACATATTTTATATTCTCAATATATTCTCCAGTATTATATATGTTATGCTCCCCTATATATACATATATGCATAATATAATAATATATTATTTCCACTGCCCTTAACTTAGAAGTGACTCAGTGGCTGCAATTAATTATTTGAATTTTTTTTCCGTATCCATCAATTTTTTCCACCTCTTGAGCTCAGCTCACTGTTGTCCCATTTCTGCCCCATATTTGCCAAGAGTTTTGAGCAAAACCCACTTTATTTTTTTTCAGGAAAAAGGGGTTTATCCTTTAATGATGCTCACCACATCCCACTCTTCTGGGACTGGAAAGTCAGATTTTATTGAAAAGCTCTGTTTATAATAAAAACCATTGACAGGCACCAAGCATGGATGGGGATTATGGACCCTGGGCATCAGATGTGCCAAAATCCATTTTCAGATGAAACAGAAGTGACCAGCTCCACAGCGCAGCAAGTTTGGCACTTGTGGAGAGGAGCCTTTTGGATGGGTTTTGAGGAATTTTCATGCTAAAAGTGAGAATACAGGTGCTAGGTTCTGGAATTCAGGTGTCCCGCACAAACCTTGCTGATATGGGTGCACTGCTGGGGGCTTTAATTCAGGTGCCCTGTGAGCACCTTGGCTAATTACGGTGCTCCATCAGGACCTTGGCTGACTTGGGTGCCCTACAAGTGACTTTGGTAATTAGAGTGCCCAGCCGGAGTCTTTAATTTGGCTTCCCTGCGAGCATCTTTGATCATCTGGGTACCAACTCACAGTCTTTGTAATTAGGGTGTGATACCAGGGTCTTTGCTAATTCGGGTGTTCCACAAGGGTCTGTTCATTAGATCAATTAGGGTGCCCTGCTCAGGCATTGGATTTGGGTGCCCTACAAGCATCTTCAGTCGTTTGGGTCCCACCCCATGGTCTTTGTCAAGTGAGATGTCACACCGGGGTCCTGGCTAAGCTGGGTGACACATTACGGTTTTTGCTAAATAGGGTACTCTGCAAGGAGCTTTGCTAATCTGGATGCCCTGTTCAGGTCATTCATTTGGGTGCCCTGTAAGGGCCTTGCCTGACCTGCACACCCTGAGAGCATCTTCACTGATTTGGGTGCTGTCCCATGATCTCTCCAATGCAGGTGTCACACCAGGGTCTTTGCTAATTAGAGGACCCTGCAATGAGTTTTGCTGATTTGTGTACCCTGTTGGGGTCTTTATTTCAGGTGCCCTGCAAGCATCTTTGCTAATTAGGATGCCCTGTAAGGGTCTTTGCTAATTTGGGTGCCATCCCATGATCTCTGCCAGTTTGGGTGCTCTGTTGAAGTCCTTCCCTGAAGGGGTCTTGGCTGATTTGGGTACCCTGTGGCATCTCTGCACTCTGGATCATGAGCAGCAGGTGACAAAAAGACACTACAGAGGTGACATTGCTCCTGCCTCATTCCAGAACGTGCCCTGGGTGAGCACAGCACCAGGCAGGATACAGCTGCATTCTTCCCTCACCAAAAGGGATGGCTTTGTACCCCAAAATCCTGTGAGGAGCACGTGATGTGCATCCTTGTGGGGGCACCAGGCAGCTCGTGGGATGCCTTGCTGGCATCAGAGCATCCCAAGATCCCATCTGTAGCACCCGCACCGCGCTAGCAGCTCATTGTGCTAACTGTACGAACCTAATGGGGGAAGGAGCTGGCGGGGAAAAAAAAGGTAATGGCTATCAGGCCAGCAATAAACCAAAATTAATGGGCCGTGGGAAGAAATCATGTCCACTTAATCCCAGCTCTGGAACTCTAATAGAATCATGGAACACCAAGGGAGGTTGCTCTATCCCAGGGTCGCTCCCGGGCCGTCTGTCAGACATGCAGCAGTGCACTCTACCCCAGCCCTTGGGGCAGGAGGATTTGGGGAGGCGAGTGGAGAGAGCAAGACCATCTTTCCGGTGCCTGGGAATGCAGCAGGTGGCAGGAGGGAAGGATAACTCCCATGGGAGGAGAAGAGGCAGCACTGCTGGAAAACATCTTTCTGGGGCTCTGCCTGAAAATGGGGGGTATCCACATTTTATGTCCTTTCTAAAATTTTTTTTTTCAATTTTACTTTTTTTATTTTAGTTTTTTCAAATTTTCTCTTCTTTTAATAATTTTCGATTTTTTTCTTTTGCCAATTTGATTTTCTTTAACCAATTTTCCTTTTTTCCCCATTTTCCCTTGTCTGTGTATTTCATTTTCTCTTTTACCAGTTTTCCTTCTTATTTTTTCCATTTCCCTTTTCTTTTTAACCCATTTTATCTTTATTTCAATTTTTCTTTACCTTCCTTCTTTTTAACCAATTTTCCTTTTTCTCTTCCTTCCCATTTTTCCTTTTCCTTTTCTTTCTTTCTTTTTTTAATTTTTTTCTCTTTTTCCCAATTTTTCTCTTATTCCCAATTTTCTTTTTTTACTTCTATTTTATTCTCTTTCCCATTTTTTTCAATACTTTTTTTCTTTCTTTTGTTCTTATTTTTCTTTTTTTTTTTTTTTTTAAGTTTCTTTTTCTTTTCCCCTGAAGAAACAGAAACAATTCTCACACCACATAGCAGGGAAAACCTCACCTAAACCTCTAACACACAAGCATCCACAGCAAGGTGTGGATGCTGGTGTGGGACACTGCCCAGGGATTCCTGATCCCTGTTTTCAGTATCTCCCATCCAATTCTTTTATCCAGCCCCACTTCATCCCAGTAGAAATTCAATTATTTCAGGATTTTTGCTTGCCCTGGGACAAAAGTCCAGTGTACAAATATCCCGTTCCTGGCAGAGAGGGATGGACAGGAGACTCATCCCAAACTTTCCCTTCAGATTGAAAAAAAACCCTACATGAAAAACTTTTGCCCTGAAAAGTTTGGGCAAGAGCAAAGTTCTTCATTCCAGGAAAACTGGGATTAAAAGCGGATGTGGAGTATTTCTATGAAGTTGTACAAATACAGACATAAGAATGCAGCAGATGTCACCAGCGCTTGGAAAAATCTAAACTATGTGACAAGAAAATCTAAACTATGTGATATTTTGTTTTCCAATCAAAATGCCCCACCTTGAGTCAAAAAAACCCCAATAAACCCCCAGTAAGACCCAGAGATTTGTCTTAATGCCCCGAATGATACTGGGAATGTGACGGTGGCTGCTCCACCAACCTTCCACTGCCAGGGTCCACTGCCATGTCCATTTGGAATGGCTCCCTCCAATGATGCCAAACCCCACCAGAGGCATGAGAGCTTTTTCCTATGCAAAAATACCACTTTTTCCCCTAAATATGCCAAGGGGGAGGAATAATAATTTAAAAAATGCTCCTGTTGTTCAGAAGCCACTCCAGGGCTGAGGAGGATGGGAATGATGGATCATCCCAGGCTGGACCAGGGATGCTACAGCTCCCTGTGAACACAGTGAGAAAGGATACAGGGATCACACTGGCTGGACCAGGGATGCTCAGGCATGCTCCAGCTCCCTGTGCACAGGGAGAAAATTAAGCACCAAACATGAATATACTCAATTCCCAGATCTTTCCTGCATGGATTCAGGCTATTCATATGGAAAACTCAACCAGGATTGCAGGCTGTTTTGATCCCCCCAAAGCAAAAGGAGGAGCAGGCTCATGTAAATAAACCCAGGATATAATCAAGGGATACACTGGCCTGGTGGCACTCCGGTGCTGCCAGGGCTCGTGTTGCAGGATCTGGCCTCACTAAGGGATTGATGGGCCAAGCTGGAATGCGGCTATTTTAAGATGGGGATATCATTTCACCAACAATTTCTGTCAGTTTCATGTGACACGGACCCAACATCCCTAAAATAAACTGGGACCACTCCCTGTCTTAAAGGGAATAGAAACAGAAATGTTTAACATTGGTGTTAATGATTTGTCTTATTTGAAGTTATTTTTATGAAGGAGAATAAAAGCATGCTGAGGGCAAAAAGCACTTTGGATTTGGGCAAATAATTGGAAATCCAGTTAATTAAAGGTGCAGTGGACACAAAGATACAGTTGAGATCCAGAGCTTAGGAACATGAAGGGATTTAGTGGATGTTCATATCATATTTGGGGAGTTTTCCCATGGACACTAAAAGGAAATAAATAATAATCATCATGTGGTGCCTGACAGTGGTATGCTCACGTCTCCTTACCCAGAGCCATGGTGAAGATTATGTTCCATGTGCTAAAGTAGCAAAAAATTTTGGGGAAAATTATTGTTCGCTGATTTTCTTTATTATGCAATGGGGATTTTTGCTGTTTGGGGCCAAAAATCCCTGATTTAAAATTATCCCCATTCTTGCAGCCATATCACTGCTTAATATCATTGTACATTAAAAGAACTTTGCATTATTTATATTTCTATTAATTTTATTTATTAACTTTATGTATTGTATTTATTCTTATATTACATATATTATACTATACTACGTTACAGAATTTTGCTAATATATCCTAACCTCTTGATTGAAAGCTATCATTTATCAGCTAGAAAAATCATCTGCATCTCCCATGGAAGATCAACATCATTTCTGGCAGCTAAAATTCACTTGGCAGCAAGTCTCAAAGTTCTTTTTGACTCTACTTCTGCAGCTTTAGGAAACCCATCTCCCTTTCCTGGCTACCAAATGGGATGTAAAGTTTGAAATTCAGGTTGTAACCAGGAAAAAAAAAAAAACACACATAAGGAATTTTCCAGGAAACTGAGCACCCACCACGCTCATGCACTTGAACACTGGCTGAAGGAGCACCAGGAGCATATGCACACATATCCAAGTCATGTTTTTCCCTGGAAATCACCACTGGAATGTTTAATTCACATCAGAAAAGTTGTTTTCCTTTAGGAGTACCTGAGCAGGTACCAGCTGCACTTTGCTCGTGAGGGACACAATGATTTTCCTCCCACAAAACTGTGGTGGGGAGGATGAGATATGCCCAGCACTTGCACTGCACTCCAGCTTAATAATTCCCTATTATCAATCAACTGATTGATAATTTTCTATTATAAATCAATGTTTTTCTATTATAGATCAATCAATAAATTTCTATTATAAACCACTCAGCTCATGATTTTATGCTATAAATTCATTAATCAATAATTTTCTAGTATAATCTGTAATTTTTCATTATTAACCAATCAACCCATTATTTTCTATTATGAATCAATCAAAAAATTTTCATGAGAAATCAATCAACCTAGGATTTTCTATCCCAAAGTAGTCAATAATTTATTATAACCAAATCAACTCGTGACTTTCTAGTATAAATCAATCAATCAATAGGGTTTTATTCTAAGTCAATTTGAATTAAATTGAGTTTAATTAGATTTCGTTTCAGTCGCCGCCGGGCTCAAGGCTGCCCTGCATCCCCCCCAGGCAGGTATTTATAGCCGTTCGTCTCATCCCCACTGCCCTCAGCCCTGGCGATTAATTAAATTAGCACAAAGAGGGGCTTGTTGAGAGCTCCAGCCTCCCAAAGTCGAGCCGGCGAACAGGAAACAAAGGGTGGAATTCTGTCTGCTTGGCTCAAGGGTGCTGTGTGTCCTGCCAGGCACTGGAGCACGGCCAGGAGTCCCCCCACACCGTGACAGTGATGCCATCACAGGGAGAAACAGCTCTTCCAGGGGGGCGATGGGATGCGGGGTGGATGGGGTGAGCCAGCGTTGGGCTGGGGCAGTTGGATGATAGAGGCTGGCTCTGGCTAAGGGAGTTATGCAAATCCCACCTTGGGGCAGGTCTCAGCCTCATCACTTCCCAGATTTACTCTCAGCACACCCAAACCAGAGGCCGGGATGCCGATTCAGCCACTTCCCAATCCCTGAGCCCTTCCCAACTCATCACGGGAGGGTGAGAGCACTGCTGCACCGAGCTCCTCTCCAAGCACAATTAAATCAGGGTGAAAACACTCCTAGTAATTCCTGCAGGGATAACAGCACTGGGAATTTCTCTGGCTTTCCCCCCGTTGAGCCAAATCCCAATATAACTGGTTGCAAGGAAAATAAAACCCACCCAGATGCCTCTACCTTGAGATAACCTTGACCACTTGCCAGGTGCTCAGCTATTAAAGATACTACAAAATTGCTTTATTTAGTGGATTTAGCATAAATATTCTCATCAGGTCCTTCAGCTCCACTCTTTGGGGTGTTAAGTTTAAAAGGGGAGGAAGAGTTGAAAAAACCCTTAAGGTTTTGGAGGTTGTTTAGGGAAGGATGAATGATTTATCACAGTGTAGGATGGGATTAAGATGGCAAAGGTCACGTTGAAAAGAAGGAAAAGCTCCCCAGCAGTGAGAGGTGGCTCCTGAGACGAGGTAAAAAGGCTGAAATGCTCAAAAAGAATGAAGGGCAAACTCTCAACAAAAGTGATGGTTGAGACAGCAGGACTTAAGGGCTCAGGTTTGCACGGGGGAAAACAGAGGGAACAGGGAATATGCCCCAGGGTGGGGACTGGTCTGGAGGGAGTTGCAGTCAGGAGCTGGAGGAGCATTGCTAGAAATGGAGCATGATTAAAACTGCATCAGTTCCACAAGTAGCCCCAGAACTGGATGAACCTCACCAAAGCTGGATGAGCATCACTAATATTGC
The DNA here is from genome assembly GCA_035222235.1 of Margarornis squamiger. Lineage (NCBI taxonomy): Eukaryota > Metazoa > Chordata > Aves > Passeriformes > Furnariidae > Margarornis > Margarornis squamiger. The sequence goes on along the minus strand of JAWWTY010000064.1, from coordinate 1,759,860 downwards.
AGGAGCATCCCTAAAATTGCACCAGCATCACTAAAATTGGATGAGAAACACTAGAAGTGGATGAGCATCCCTAACATTGCACCGGCACCCCCAAAGTTGGACCAGCATCACTAAAACCTGCACCAGCGTCCCTGAAGTTGGATGAGCATCACTAAAATCATACCAGCATCCCTGAAGTTGCACCAGCACCCCTAACATTGCACCACCATCCTTAAAAATTCCACCATCAGCCCCCAAAATGCAGAAGCATCCCTGAAGCTGCCCCAGCATCCCTGGAGCAAGGCACAGGTGGGAAATGTGGCGGGAGGGGTGGCTGCTGGCACAGAGAAGGGTGTTAAATCACAGGCTCGTTAGGAGCAGCACCGTTATCAGATGGAGCTTCAGCCAGCCAAGCATCTCCTGCACTCCGTGAGTGAGCTGAACCCCAAATCCAGCAGGACTGGGCGGCGAATGTCCCCGCTCCCCAAAGCAATAAGGGAAGGTGGCCACCATCCAAGGATTTTCCAGTCTCTATCCTAGCAAAAGCCATGGATGGAGAAGGAAGTCACGTGTCTCCTGGATACATATATATGAAAATGGATTTTTCTTAAACGCATGTATGTCAGAACGTGCATAATTCAGGATCCGCATCCCACTATTCATCACCCACGTTACCGAAATCCAGCCTGAACCTAGAAAATAAAGTCAGGCCTAAGATTTGAGACAGATTAAATTCAATTAAGGCTCTGACTAGAAATCCCTTAATCCTGGTTTATTTTACCCATCATATTACACATTGAATCCTCATAGGAAAATAAACCATCAATAGCCTTTAGTATTTATTTCATATTATTATCTTTAATAAATTATTATTTACTTTTTATTGGTTATTGAGTATTTATTATTATTTTTTTATTCATTTTTTTATGATAGTTTGTTCTTTGCTATCCTGCTGACAAAGTGCCCCACTTCATTATTTTTGTTTTAGAGCAATTAATTAATTGTTGGAGTCATGAGATACTGGATATAAAGAAGCGAGATATAAAGAAACCATTTTCTGTACGTAAATGCATTAAAATACCTTTCCAGGCACTATATAGTTGGGATTTTCTTGTGATTGAGATAATAAATAATAATAATTTATTTCATTTTTATTTTAACTCCTGCAAAAAAGTTCATCTCCTCAGAATCCAGAGGGTTTTTTAAAAAAACTTTACCTAAACTGGGTGAGTCAATAGGATGAGCAAGGTCAGGGAGAGAATGCAGGATGCAAGACGCGAGATGGAGAGTGTGGGATGCTCTGGACGGGACACCCCCAGTCACCACCTCCAAGCTGATTATTTATAATTATTTATTATGAGATGATCAAGGGGAAAATAAAATAGAAGACCTGGAGAGGGCTCGGTTCATCAGCCTCACTCACCAGGGGCCTTCCCTTTGGAAAAAGGTAGCAGAAAGATAGAGGAAATAGGGGAAAATTAGAAAATGAGAAAATGAGAAAAATCAAACTGGTAAAAGATTTTTTCTGGGACAGCACCAAAATCTCCAACCTAGCTCCTGGCTGTCCTCAGGATCGGCACCAGCAACAGGCAGTGGCATTTGTATGGAGAAATTAGCAGCTTGGAACAATAAATTCCCTTTTAAATTTATTGCTTGGGAGCATTAAAAATGTCTAAAGTGGTTTACATCCACCATCACCATGGGAATTTGCCCAGGGATCCAGGAGCTGGTAATTGCTATTCTCAAACTTGCCTTGGAAGCTTCAAGTAGTGTTTAAAAAAAAAACATTTTAAGGGCTTTATAAAGCCATAAAGTGCCTTCAATGTACCTGGGAGTGACAGAGCTGGGAGAAGCTTGTCCTGCCTCCGCCAAATAATCTCAGGAATAACACACCACTGATCCAATAACGGGAAAGAAAACCACTACAATTCAATATTCTAATTTCTTTTCAATTATCTGGCCAAGTTTTGCCTCACTGCTGGGCTGAGGGTGGCGGTTTGGCTTCGTGTGCGGCATGGGGGGAGCATCGGGGAGGGAACCCAGAGAGCCCGGGCTGGGCATGCTGCGTTTTCTGCCTGGAGAGGGCCGGGCTACCAAAACTGATGGGGGAAAAAGGAAAGAGATAGGAATTAAAAAAACAACAAAACTCCAAAACACAAACAAAAGAAGGGACAAAAGAGAAGGGGGAAAAAAGGAAGGGAAAAGGGAAAGGAGAAGGGAAAGGAGAAAGGGGAAACGAGAAAAAAGCCAAAAAGAAAATAAAAAGGGGAGAAAGGGAAAAATAGGATCCTGAGAGAAAGAAAGACAGAGGGAACAAAGTAAAAAATGCTCCCCTTTTTTAAGGGAGGGAGGGAAAAAAAGCTAAAAATTAAAAAGGAAAACAAGAAAAAAAGGGAAAAAGGAAAAAAATTAAAAAACAGAAGAATAAAACCCAGGAAAATAAAGGAAAAAAAGAAAAAAGGAAAATAATAGAAAAAAAAATAAAGGGGAAAATGCAAGGAAAAAAAAGGGGAAAAAAAAAGAAAAAAGGGGAACAGAGAAAGAATGGAAAAAAAGGAAAAAAGAAAAAAGGAGGAAAAAAGGAGGAAAAAAGGAGGAAAAAAGGAGGAAAAAAGGAGGAAAAAAGGAGGAAAAAAGGAGGAAAGGGGAAAACAGGAGACAAATTGAGGAGAAAGGTGGGAAAAGGGGGGGAAAAGGAAAACAAAAGCAGCTTTTCCCAACACAGAACTATTTACAGAGGGCTCAAGCTCTAACCTAAATTAGAAGCCTGAAGAAGCTCCAAGGTCCCACAGCGGCTGTTCTTGCTCCCTGACGGGACATGACAGGATTTTCCCACTCCAAACCCCATTCCCAAACACATCTTCAAAAAACTATGAAATGGCAGAAGAAATAAAATAGAAGCTTCCCAAAACTGGTCCAAAATTGGGATTATTTTTAATTGGCTTTCTGGGATTTCTGGCAGGGATCCAGCCAGCCAGCACAGCCGGGGAAGGGAAAACCTGGCCAAAAACTGTGGGTTCAGTTATAACTTTTTTCATAGTTTTTGTAACACCTTGTTAAAGCCAAAAGCTCCAGATTGAACATTAATGGGGAAGTTTTCTCTCCTTCCCCAAGTTGGGTTTCACTTTTTCCTCCACCTGCACCAAAATAATGTGTTTTTGGGGAAGCATCAGCAGTGCTGCATCCCTAAACCTGAGGTTTTATGGCCTTCTGGTGGGGCTATCTGGATATTTGGGATTTTCCTGCCTGGATTATAGTTGGTATAGATGGGATAGAACAGGTGGCACAGGGGGCTGAAAGATGGGGGGCATGGAAAATGAGAGTCAAGGTAAAAAAATAAAATAGCGATAATGTAAAGAAAATGAAAGAAAAAAGAAAAATTAAAGAAAAATGAAACAATAAAACAAACATAAAAATAAAATAACATATAATCCAGAAAAAAAAGAAGAATGTTAAATAAGTAATATTAAATTAAAATAAAAATAAAATTAAGTAATAACAAAATAATAATTCAAAAAATGTGCAGACATTGTGCTTTGGGATGTGACTTAGTTGTGGATTTGGCAGTTGGTCTTAAAGGTCTTTTCCAACCCAACTATTTAACAGACACCAATTAACCGGAGCTAGGACTACCCACAGTTTGTGTTTCCACTTGGAAGAAAAAAAGCAAAAAACATAGGATACAATCTAGCAGTCGGGAAGAGCCGAGGCCAAATTCCCATCTTATTTATACAGCTGCAAATCACAGCTGGGCAAAGGCCACCTCATCCCGTCAGGATCACAGCTCCATCCCATCCCGGCTGGGTAGGTTTTCCCATGGGGATTACATGGAACACCACCTCGGTCCTTCCAAGGCTGGAGGCAGGGATAAACCCAAGTTTAAATTTAGTTGAGGATTAATTCCCATCCCTCAAGACTGTTATTTGGAGCTGGCACCTTAACGATCCGACTATCAACGCTGGGAATTAATTCATTTTTGGGCTATAATTAGAGGGCATTTGTTAACACTCTCTTTGGTAGTGGCAAAAATTACTTGGGAATCAAGTTATTTGACAGTGCATGGGATATTAAATGCAACTGTGAATTGTCTGGATCAAGTAAATCATCCCTCTAACACCCAAAAAAAGCAGCTTTCCACACGCTGGAGTAAAATAAGGATGGGGGATAATTGGAGATGGGATGCTGCAATGGATGGTAGGTACCCGCCACCCAAAATAAAGATGATACTTATGCTTGGTTCAGCTTTCCCACCAAGACTGGGGATGTCAAATCTCCCTTAACTTACACTAATTGTGGCAAAAGTTTCCTCCTGACTTTAGGAAGCAGCTCCTTCCATCCTGCCCATCAACTTCTCAGCCACCCCATCCCATGTCTCCAACCCATTTTACTGATTACTTTGAGGCAGAGCAACTCCCAGGAAAACAAATTATGCAAAATTAGGGTGTCCCAGCATCCCAGGTTAATTTTTTTCCATATCTTCAGGAATTATCCCAGGAATCCATCAGGCATCTCAAACCCAACCAGGATGAGGACAGTATCCAGAGGTGCAGTCCAGCCCCTGCATCCCTGGGGATGAGGAAGGATGGTCCCAGCAGGACCAAGCCAATATTTAAGTTTAAAGTTTTTAATATTTAAGTTTTCCAGGTGGATAAAAAAAGCCCTGTTATTGCTCAGAGACTTATGGATGCTGTTGATCAACTTGGAAAAAAAAGACACGAAGTAATTCAGAAGTTCACTGCAAAAGCCAAAATCATCCAAAACCCAAAGCTGCCCTGTTGAGGGACTCATTTTATCCTTGAGTTAGGAAAAAATTATTCCTGATATACCAGTGGGATAAAACCCTCTTCTCCAAACAGAACTTTATGCATTGAATTCAAAAAAGATTTCCTTAACAAAAAAAACACCTTAGGAAAAAGAGGATATTCCTTTAAAATGGAGGTGATTTCCTTAAATAAACCCCACTATTACCTAAAAAAGGTATTTCCCTCAAAAATGGGTAATTTCTCTTAAAAAAAAAAGGCAACTTCCTTAAAGAAAGGAAGATTTCCTTAAAAAATGAGATTTCCTTTATTTCCCCCTCCCAAAAATGATGGAAGGAGAATGGAATATGTTTCTGCAAGCTCAGTGGGAAAGCTCAGCATTACTCTTCTGTTTTCTCCCCTGCCCTGTGACATGAGGGGATGTTTAATTTTACATATATATAGTATTATATGGATCTCAAGTTAAAATGAAAGGGGGCACAGGACCCCCTGGTGCTAGTTTTGGGGGGCCGGGGCTGCAAAATGCCTTAAAAAGTCCAATTTGGGGATGCTGAGAAACACAGGATCTCTCTCCCTTCCTGACACTGGCAGGTCCCTTATTAACCTCTCCCGTAATTAGCCTCAAGCAATTAACTTTAGCCCCTAACAAAGCAATCTCAGCGCAGGGACTTATATAAAATAGAAGGCGTGGGGGGGAATAAGGGGGAATCCTGATTCCATCATACTTCTGCTACAAATGACTTAAACACAAAACACAGTGTTATTTTTTCACCAGAATCACCCAACATCCAATTAACTCACCCAACTCCCCCTCCCTCTAGACATGAGGCCAGAAGCAGGTCCCTAAATATCAGATCCCAAAGGTCTTGGGGGATTTTTTGGGGAAACTCGCTTTTCTGCAACGGGATGATGCCAAACACACCGAGTCAGCACTTTTGGAGGTGCAACTACCAGAAGTTTTGCCGACGCCGGGTTCACCGAGCCACGCACTGCTTCTCCTCTCTCTAACCCCAAAATCTTTGAGGATTTAAAGGTAAAATTAAAAAACTAAATTAAAAAAAAAAAGCCAAATTAAACCATTTCCTCTCCTATTTTCTGCTTTTCCCCAACAGACAGCTGCCCTGCATCTCGGCCAAAAATAATCCAACCCCCCCTTCCTCAATCTAATCTCCCCGGCAGGGAGTTTGAAAATATCCTGCCGGGTCTAGGGTTTCCCGTTACCCGTCGGGCAGCAGGACAGTGGGAAAAAAGATCCTTGGGAGTGAGAAAAACCGGGAAGAGCCCAAACAAAGAGCCAGAGCCCAAACTGAGCTTTGACGCCCAGCAAGGATTGGGGGGACACCCCAATCCCTCATCAAAACTTCCTGAGTTGCACGACGCTGCCGGCAGAACCACCCTCCCACAGATGGAAATACACTAAAAAATCTAAGGGTAAATTAAAAATAATAATAATTATTAATAAAAAGCCCTCCCTGCATCGCTGCAGAGCTACTAAAAGTATGGAATATTCATCCAACCCTGCGAGATGGGAGGGATAAGCCAGGGGGTCCTATGAAGTGTTCCGGGGAAAACTGGGTGCACTGGGGGAAATGAGGTGCACCGGGAGAATGTGGCACGCCAGGGGAACGGGGGTGCACGGCGGGGTTTATCCCGGGAGAGGCGCTGGGCTGCGGCATGCCAGCGAGGGCCGAGCTCCGGCACTGGCGTCGAGCCCGCGTGGGGCCCTGAGAGGCGGCGCGGTGCCCCCCACCCACAGGGGCTGCCCCGGGGGGCACCCCGGGGTGACTGGGTGCTTTGCAAAGCTGTGAGGCTGCAAAATAAAGTGTCCCTCCAACCCGGCTGCACGGGGGGGCAACTTCCCAGCTGCCAAATGCGATGGGCTGGTGGGGCTGCGAACCTCCCCGAGGACCCACTGGCAGGGGGCTGCAACCAGCGCGGGGTGGGGGAGGCCACAGCTCTGGGAGGGCTCCAAACCCCCCGGGGGGCAACTGCAACCGGCTGGAGGGGCTGGAACCACTCCCGGGATGTGGGCAATCTAAGTGCCCGGGGGTCTGCAGCCAGTCCGAGGGCACTGCAGCTGCCTCGGGGGGTGCAGCCTCCCGGAGGGGCACTGGTACCGCTCGGGGAGGGGGCGGGCGGTCGCAACCCTTCTGAAAGCACTGCAACCCCCGGGGGGCTCTGCAGCCGGGGGCTGCAACTTGTACGGGGGAGCTGCAGCCCTTGGAGGTCTGTAGCCGATGAGGGAGGCTGCGAACCGCCCCCGCCTCACTAGAAATCCCCGGCATCGCTGCAGCCGGCCGGCAGATGGGGAGGAGGGGAGTGCACTCCCCCAGTCGCTGCATCCCCCCAAAATCCCCGCGCCCGGCCGGGGGGGCACGGCGCAGAACCGCAGCGGCGCGGCCGGCCGGAGGGCAGCCCGGAGAGGGAACCGGACACCGCGGACGGACACCCGCGCCGCCCCGGCCCCGCACCAGTGGGGAGGCGGCGGGAACGGCAAGTTACTTCCCGCACCGGAGGGGATGGAGGGGGGTGTCCCCGACGCCGCCGCACGTGCCCCGCCGCCCGCGCCGCTTTGTCCGCCGGGCTCCGCGGCTCCGCCCGCCCCCGCGCGGCGGCCCCGCCGTGCTCCCGGACAACCCTTTCCACGACCCCGCGGCCCTGCAGCCGCGACCCGGCCCCGCGCTGGACGGCTACAACCCCTTCGAGAGCGACGCGGTGAGCGCGCCGCGGCCTGCGGCCTGCCCGAGCACCGGGCACCGCGCACCGGGCCCGGCCCTGCCCGCCGCCCTGAGCGCGGCCTCACCGCTGCCCTCCCGCCCCGCAGCCGCCCTTCCAGGCGCCGTCGGTGGCCCCGCAGCCCCCGCGGAAGGCGAGTCCCACCGAGCCCCGCAACTACGGCTCCTACGGCTCGCAGGTACCGGGGGCGGCGGCGGCGGGGCGGGCGGGCCGGGGGGCGCCGGGGGCCGGCGGGAGCACAGGGGGTGTGTGTGTGTTTGTGTGTGTGTGTTCCCCACCCCGGGCAGGCCTCGGCCGCCGCCGCCACGGCGGAGCTGCTGAAGCGGCAGGAGGAGCTGAACCGCAAGGCGGAGGAGCTGGACCGGCGGGAACGGGAGCTGCAGAACGCGGCCCTCGGCGGGGCGCAGAGTGAGTGCCGGCTGCGGGGCCGGGAGGGGCGGCAGGCCCCTGGAACCCCTTCCTGACCCCCCCTCCTGACCCCCTTCCTGACCTCCCCTCCTGACCCCCCTCCTGACCCCCCTCCTTATCCCTCTCCTCGCCCCCCTCCTCATCCCTCAACCCCCTCCTCACCCTCCCTCCTCACACTCTCC
>JAWWTY010000064.1:1647787-1751695 GCA_035222235.1 Margarornis squamiger | reverse complement strand
CATTTGTGCCCCCTTTTCCCTTCCCTCCCCACAGTTTTACCCGTCGGGGATCCCGGAGGAGCAGCTGAGGCGGCTGGAAGCCCACCTGGAGTTGGGGCTGCTCGAGCGCCTCGGCCCCGCCCTGGCCGCGCTGCGGGGACACGCCCACCCCCACGGACACGCCCACCCCCCCGGGGACACGCCCCCCGGGCCGAGGACACGCCCCCATATCGAGGACACGCCCCCAGGCCCGAGGACACGCCCCCCAGGTCCGAGGATACGCCCACGGGCCTAGGACACGCCCCCAGAACCGAGGACACGCCCCTATACCGAGGACACGCCCCCTCGTCTGTCCGCGCAGCGCCCCCTGCGGGCTGGCGTGCGACTCCCGCCTCCCGGGACCCACAGCCAGACAGACCCCCCCGCTCCCTGCGGACTCCCCCGCCGTCTGAGGCCTCCCCAGGGCACTGCTCAGACCTCCCCCGTCTGCCTTTGTCCCCCCCAGCAGCATGGGCACCCTCACAACCGTATTCCCCCCAAACATATTTGTCCCCCCAAATGTATTTGCCCCCACCGATAGCATTTGACTCCCCCCATATTTCCCCCTGCAACGCTTTTGCTCCCCAGACTCATTCAGAGCCAAACTCAGTGGCTTTTGATCCTTACCAGGTTTGCAGGGCGTTCACCAGCCCTCTCCCACCCCCCACCACAATTTAAAATTTGGGGCGCCCCATAACGTCCCAAACCGAGCCCTTCCTTTCCCCCAGGCAAAACACTAACATTGGAAGTATCTACTAATTATTGTTAATTTGGAGGAAAGGCTTTCTGACCGAGTTCCCCCCACTCAAATTTTGGTCCACATGAGACATTAATCACCCTCCTCCCTCCCAAAGACCTTAAGATGAGGTTTCTCTGGAGTCACTTTCACTGGGAGAACTGGGTCCTGCAGACAAATTTTCCCACATTTTATTGCAAAAGCCACAGGGATGCATTTTTCCAGATCAGCCCAGCCACAGTTTGGTTTCTCCCAATTTTCCAATCCCTTCCCTGATAAAAAATGCCATCAAAATGGGTTAAATAAGAAATGAAGAATTTCTCCCCATTTCCTAAGGAATATTGGATGGGTAAGGGAGTCACTCAAAACAGCCGTGGAATTCCTTTAGGATGGGTTAAAACTGGCTCCAAAGAGTTACAGCGGGATGTACAAGCCAGCAGCACTAAATGGAGTGGCTGTAGGGCCAGGGATACGATGGGAAAGATGGAAAAATGAGCTTAAATTTATAGTCCAGGGACCCAAAACACCTTAATTTTTCCTCTTCAGTTTTCCGGGACAAGTGGATTCTTGCAAATTCCCATTCCTAAATCCCTCTTTCCAGCTTATCCCCCAAAAAAGTCCATCCACAAAATATTTTGTGCTTCCTACTTGGGATCAGCAGCTAACATATGTTGATGTTTTTTGGATTGGTCATTGGAGAACAACAGAAAATCCCACTTGGAATCCATCAATAAAATAATGGAGAAATCCAGTGGGTAGTTGGGATGCATCCCACCCACTGGCTCCAAAAAAGAAGCGTCACTGCACTGCATCGCTGGGACAACCAGTGAGAATTCAGGGCATCCCTCCAATCCCTTGGAGATGTTGGAATGATTTACAGGAATTTCTTGTCTTGCCTTGTAAATCAGCCAACAGGACGTTTTTCCCCTCCCTCATTACTATTCCACAGAAGTGAGCAAAGACGAGGAGCCATAAAGCTGTCTCCGGGTGTTTCAGCCAGCTGGGGATGCTGGGCAGAAAATATTTGGGGTTTTTCAGAAGCTGGAGAATTGGAATGCAAGAGCAAAGGGGAGGCAGATGGAAACTCCATCATTATGGTATCAAAGGACTACGGGATCATCTGTGCATGGCCTCTCATCTTGCTCATATGTCATCTTGGAAAACAGGCATGTAAAGAGAGAAGGCACATGTGAGGCATATTTTACACTGCGTCATTGCCAAAAATATCCAAGAGCTCAAAATTTTAGGGTTCTCCTGGTGCAGGGATATTTCTTCTGGAGCCAGCAGCAGTGAGCACCTCACATTCACTCCTCGAGCATCCCAAATTCATTCCTCAAGCATCCCACATTTGCTCCTTGAATATCCCACATTAACTCCTTGAGCATCCCTCATTCCTCTTCCCCAACTTCTGTTGCCAATTGCCAAAGAGATTCCTCCACTGGTTTTGGAATCTTACGCTCAAACTCCAGAAAAAGTATCCAGGCCCAGGTTTTTCCTTCACAAATGCAAAAGCTGCTTCTTACTTGGAGAGTTTTTCCAGAGGTTAATTATTATGCCTGGTTAAAAAAAAAAAAAACAAACACGGTGTCTTATTTCCCAGTTGGATTGGCTACTTCATCATTCAGCCATGGGAGCTTCCTGGAATTATTTTCGATGGCAAATTAAAATTCTCTTGCACTCAATCCTGGAGGTTCTTTCCCCCAGGAAAAAAAGTATCTTTCTGCTGCAACAGGTCACCCCTGGATGATCTTTTCCTGCTCATGTCGCATCCCACCAGCCCTGCTCCTCCAGATCTCCAGGACCAAGGATGCTCAGCAGCATTCCTACTGAACAGAGTTTGGGTACTTCTCCCCGCACTGGACCACCCTCAAGTGACTGCAGCTGGAAGGGATGTCCAAACCCCGAAACTAGAAAGCCCTGCATCAGACACCTTATTCCATCCCTATTCTGGTCCAGATTGCTAGAAAACCTCCATGAAATTAAATTCCCTCCACCTAATAATCTCCCAAATTCTAGGGGTTGTGCCATTTCCCTGCCCCAGGCTGGGACATGGGCACCTCAAGGGGATTTTTTTTTGCGTGTGTGAAGTCAGTGTCGTAAATATATAATTGCCACAAACTCATCAGTGTTTATTCAAGAGGACACAGACTGTTCCTTTCAAAAAGCAACCACTACATGGAAGAGGTTTGCTAAAATATTAAACAGCAGCAACGTATATAACCAGCAATATTTACATTTTTACATAACAGGCTCCAGGAGAAAACAAATTACATAAAATATAGTGGTTTAGTCTCCATCATTTGACTGCTCCTCCATAAATAATTCAATTCTCTTTCCAAGATTGCATTATTGCTTGTGTCGGATTTCTCTGAGAAAACTGTGACGGGATTCTCCGCAAGACACATAAGAGTGAAGCCAAGTAAATTATTCAACGATAGATGTTAAAAACAAGACGGATTTTGGGACACAGCTTTGCAGCTGAGCCTGGCTTAAGCACTGCAACAGGTTGGAGGGATACGATGTCCCTTCCAAGTTGCTTCCAGGAAGGATGTCTGACCCCCTCAGGAGTTAAAGGATGCTAAAAAGAAATCCCTAAAGAAAACTTAGGACTTCTTTCAGGTAGGATGCTGCTCCAAACTGTCCTAGCTCAGTCAGTGGTACCCATTAGCCCTCCATCCCTCCGGCCCAGGCACTGCACTGCCATCAGGTGATGATGGTTAATGCAAATTACTTGTTAAAATTTGTGCTGGCATTTTAGGAGGCATTTAGGACACAGATATTTTCCCACATGTTTCCAAGCCTTCTCCAGTTATGAGTTTCAAGAAGTGAGGAAAAAAATTCAACATCAACCAAGGTAGCCTTAAAAGCAACATAGGGACCATTCACATGGACAGTTTTCTGTCCAAACCCAACAATGTTTGTACCAAATTTGGGGTGAAGTTAAGGGATTTCCCAAATTTTAGTTACTTAGTTCATAGAAGATTTCTATTTAACCTGATTTCCCTCTGTTTGTGCTACTTTATATAGCCACAGGACAACTCCTCTTCTAAAATGTTTTTTTTTTTTTAACCTATGCACATGATTTTTCAGGGAATGATATGAGAGTCAACACCAAAAGATTTACATCACCAGGACGACATTATTTTTGAAGCGACCATGCATTTGGAATAGTCCCAGACACACGGAAGAGCAAGTAACGCTACACCAATTCCACAACTACTAATAGATAAATACATGGGAAAGTATAATTAAAGGCTTTATCGATAATGTATAGGCACAAGGAGGATGTATTAAGAATAAGTGATCAATGCCAGCATGGCTCTATATTCCCAGAGGTTTCCCCATGCAAGATTAAATAAGATTATTTCTTGTGCGGGATTGATGGATCAATAATAAAGAAAGCTAAAGCCAAAAGAAGATTTTTCCCTGTTGATGCCTCCACCAAGCAGCTGGAGTCAAATGGGAAAATACCTGAAAAAATGGGATTTCTCCCCTCTCCATGCCAGCTGAGCAGGGGTTAAGGATGGCTTATTGAGCCAGGAAAGCACTTTGGGGTCCTTCCAGAGGGCAAATGCCGGATAAGTGGCATAATGGCAATATATATATTTTTATTAGAAAATCCCTGCTGCCAACTTACTCCTTTTAAATGTTTAATTTCAAGGCATAATAAGTCTGTGGCTGGTTTTTGCTGCTCCTTCAGGCTCCCCCATGCAAAGTTACTGTGAACATCTGATGGACTGATCCTTTCCTGAACATTTCCAGAGATGAATAAAGTAAAAAAACAAAACAAAAAAAAAAAAACAAAAAAACAAAAACAAACAAACAAACAAACAAAAAAACCCACACACAAAAAAAAAAAAAAACAAAAACAAAAACAAAAACCAAACAAAAAAACACAAGGCTCTGGATGTTTAAAGTGACCTACCTCCAGCACTTCAGCACTTCAGCAAGCTTTGGAATTTGTTTCCCAGAAGCGATATCAGCTGGTTGAGATAGGGATGGGCTGGAAGGATACTCACCAGGGAGAATAAAAAATATCAATAACTATAAAACTACACCTTGTACAAATACTATAAAAACAAAAGCAGAGTGTTTAACGGGCTGAGCCAGGTAAAGCAATAAAACACACCTAATTTATTTTTCCCTGGGGTGTCTAAAGTAGTTGGGTACCAGATAGTCAGCAAACATGATGGAGATGCTCAATCCTGGCCTTTTAAAATTTTGCCTCCACCTGAAATATTTCTTCACCTTGGATGGGCTTCATAATCCCTTCCCCATCCTCGTTTCAGTTCAGTCCACAATGGGACTTCAACCTTCATCCACAGTATCTCTGCACCAAGTGATGCCAGAACAGCACCAGCTGCCAGCACTGGCCTGGATTCTGAGGATCCGGTGAAGGGAGAAGTGGAGAGATGGTCACAACTCTTTAAAGATGCAAATTGAGAAGCAGCCATCATAGCAAGAGAGCTCTGTTAATTCTCTTATGAGTATGCAGATTTCAACGCTGACTTTTCCTAGGCTTGTTTTATTTAGCAATAAATTTAATACCAGCTCCCTGAAGCAAAGAGACAGATGGACTATAAACTTTGAATTTTGAGTAGTTTTACTTCCTTAGGTTAGTGTCATCTTTGATCTCTCCTGAAATTACATCTCAGAAAGTTCGCAGGGATTGAATTCTGCTTTTTTACAGCCCTCAAAGCCATTTGATTAGCTGCCTTTTAATTTTTTTTTCTTGCACAGGTTACCCAGAAGGATCTTAAATACCATCTAAATGATTCATATCCTTGGCTGCCGGAGTTATCTCAGAGACTTGCTAATGGACCTGAGAAAACCAAAGCACTACATAATATCTGATCTGCAGGCAAAGGAAAGCAAAATAAGTTTTATGCATCCTTTGGGATGCAAAGCTCCTGAGATCTGAGACCAAAACCCCTGGGCTGAAATAAAATGGTGGTCTTGCAGAGCATAGGGCAACCAATGGAAGGTTTTGGAAGGACCACAAAGTCATGATGTGGCAGGAAGGACTCATCTCCTTTTCTTTTTTCTTTTTTTTTTTTTGCCATCCACCAGCAATGAAAATATTAGGTTGGAAGTGAGAAGAAACACCCGGAAGGTTGGTGCAGCCCAGGGAAGCCTGAGAGGGGGGTGATCGCCATCCTTTGGTTGTCCACAGGTGGTAGGATGAAACCATGAGTTGACCAAGCCCTGTGATGGTTGGATACACAAGAACATCCTTTTTACTGATGATCCAGAGGTGTGTGAAAATCCTTAATTTAATCTGGAGATATACAAACAACATCCCACATTCTCAGGAGTCAGGGAAAGGAGAGCTTAAGGGAAACACTGATTTTTGAAGGAAGCTTCCAGGAGTCACATGATGCTCTGACCTTTCATATCCAGGCCCAGCCAGTTCCCATCACAACTAATTCCCCCACTGTCACACATAAATGGGGAAGGAAATTAAACTTTTTTAAAATGACAACAACAAGAATAACCACATCATTTCCAAGCAGCCGCCTGGGGAATAGGGGGGAAAAAAAATCGATATATGTCAAATGAAAAAGGGTTAGAGCAAAGGTGTTGCAAAGAGCCAAGGATAAAACCAGAATGAAAACTGCAAACACACTTGGCTGCCAAAAAAAACACCTGCCTGAAAGTTCCAGGAACCTCAACAATAAATTGGGCCATTTCAGCAGTTGTTGGTTGCTCCCAGTCACCCAATATCCTATCATGGATGGATGTTGCCATTGCCCAACCCTTTCCAGTAAGGAGACATTATCGACCACTCAATTGCAATGGAATTACGATGGATGAACATATTATGGCACATTAAAGTCTAATGAGCAGCCAGTGATTAATGCCATTATGAGGAATACCAAAAGATGATGAGCCACTTAAAGTGAAGTGTGGTGTGTTTCATTATCGATGGCTTCTTGGTTTCTATCCTGAAAAATCTGGGGTTGGAAGGATGAAGAGGTTGACACAGGTAAAGGCACAAGGTTTCCAAAAGTGATGACGCAAGGAGGTACCTCTTTCAGGGTAAGACTGCTGGGAAACAGCGTCTGTCAGAGAAACATATGGGAAATAGAAATTTCTTGAAAAAATATCTCACTGTGGGCTTTAGAATCCTTGGGAATGCCATTATAAAAGCAAATTTTAATTTTTAGCATCTCCTCAGACCCTGTTCTCAGCTTAGTCTTCTTACACTCATTTTCCAAGGGTTCTTTACCTCCTTCCTTTAGCTTTGCCTCTGCTCCATCCCTTGAAACACAATTTCTCCACAGGCCAATTGAAATCTCTCAGATGGTTTCTCTCCTTCTTCCTCTCCTTGGCTGGAAGAGATTTTGCTGCTATATCACCCAGGGTTATTGACACCGTGGGAATATCCCATCCCATGTGGGCATGATGATATTTAAGCACCTCCAGGAGACAATTATTCAAACTTTTCTTTTACTGGTTTTTTAGGGAAATCACTGCAGTTGCTTGAATTTCAGAAAGCCAAGTATCAAAAAAACCTTAATTGCACCAATCTACAAATTAATTAAACTTAATCAAAGTTCCATTTAGTATAACAAGCCACCAAAACCAAAAAATTACCAACTTCCTCCAGCTTGGGAGTGATATGAATCATAACAGATGATGACAGAGACACCCTGTCCTCCTCCATGTGCTTCTTCATTGAGGTTGGACTCATCCCACAATGGGAAATGCTTTCTCTCCTCTATCTCCCACCAACCTGGGCCTTTCGGGGCTTTTAAGGGCATCTGCTTTTGCTGGGCTGGGATTTTTTTTTTCTTTTGAAAAGTGACTTCATATCCCATTTTATTATTTTTTGAATGTTGCAGGATTTGTTCTGTTTGAAGTCTTACATCCTCATTTCCCGTCAGGACAATTAAAATTGATTTCTGCCGTCAGCAAGAGAAAGATAATCTGAAGTGGGTTCCTGCGAGAGAGAGCTGTATCCCCACTGGAGCCATTACTAACCCTTTCCTATTATTTTAACTTTCTTTTTTGAGGGGATTTCTCTTTGGAAAAGGGCAACCCGGTGCTTCTCAGCCATATGTGTCCTCCAAGTAAGTCAGGGAGAAGTATTTAACCTCATGTTTTCACAGCACAAAAAGTGGACTGAGGGATTTAAATAGCTCCTGTTTACCACTGCCACCCTCCTGGTGGTATTTTTAGAGGAGTAATAGTATACTCTCAATGCCTTTACTTTGCTTTCTTGAGCTCCATAACCTCTGACCCCATCTTTGCACCTGTCCCAATTTGTATCCGGACAAATCGAAACGGGATAGGGTTTTTCCCCAGCATTAAGCTGTGTGGTTCCTAGTCCAGTCAGAGGCTTTGCAGAAGGAGGAGGGAGAGATTTGGGCTGGAAAATCATTGGCAAGGCATAAAACCTCTGGCTGACAAAGAAAACAAGTAAAAAATGAGCACAGAGGGCAAGTGGTACTCTGAGATACAGTTGTTCCCACCTTTACCCATCTCTCAAATCAATTAAACTTGAAATAGTCTTAATAAAAATTCAATTAAAATTAATTAAATGTTTGTATAAACCAATTAAATAAATTTTTAAAATTTGTTATAGAAATTTAAAAATTTTAAAAATCAACTAAACACTGAATATTCTAAACAATCTCCAAAATTTCCAAAACTTAAAATACAAATAACATCTTTCTGGGCTAGAGGATCTCAGGGCCCCATGATCATGCTGATTTGCAGCAAACCCCTGCAAGCAAATTTATACAAATAGGGGGGGTCTGGTGGTTCCTACCACACCAAGGATGAAAATGATGTGTTTGTACTGATGCTGTTTCCCCTGACTGCCATCCCTGGGCTCCCAATCCACAAGGAGTCCCCCAAAAAAGGGGGTGCCCAGCCAGGTCCCCACCATCCAAGAGATCCCCATCATCAGGCTTAAACACCTTTACAAGAGAGTAATTTAACGCTATTCCCAGCTTAAGCTCCATATCTCCCGGGCGTGAAATTAGTTCCAACAAGCTGCAAATTTGCTGCTAATAAAAATATTTAGCAATTCGCTAGTCTTTAAATCAGGAGCAGAATATTTTCTTGCTTGCATCAATGCCTGTTTCTTTTTAATTCTAATATTGCAGCGTCAGGGAGCTCCAGCCGTAAAACTGGAAGTTTTACGACTGCACAAAGAGTTTTAAATCAGTTATGCCAGGACTTCCCACTCTGCCACAAGAGTTTGATCATTTATTATCATTTGATAGTAGACCATGTTGGTTATTTTGGCCACCGGGATGAGCTGGGCTTGGTGGATTTGCAGTTTTAACCCAAACATGGGCATCTTGACCCAAACCCTCCCCATTTCCAGGACCTGCTCCTTGAGTGGCGCCTTACAAAAGGCACAAAAGAGCTTTGATCCATATCATCCCATCTTGCAGGCCTTGAAGGAAGGTCACCTCTCTGTCCTCCTGGGCTATGTGTTTAATTAACCTCAGCATTAACTGCATCTCCATGCCAAGCCCATTTCATCCAATTCCAACATCAGGATCATTCCAACATCAGGATCTTTGTCATGCCTTTGCCAAGAAATGCCACAATTCCCTGATTTTTCCCTTGGGAAAAACTCCCTGTAGTGATGAAGCATCCTTCAAATCATTCTTCAGCAGGACAGCAGCTCCCATCCTTTGCAGAACACTGAATCATGTCCAAATAAATCCTTTACACTGGGTTTTCTGGGCCATGAGCATCTGACAGAATCTGGTTGATCCACTTTCTCTTGTTTAAAGCATTCCTTAAGAGCCTTGCCAGGAAAGGCTGTATGATACCTAGATTATTGATATCAAACACATTGAAGCTGGAATTAATCATTTATCATCATTTGTCATTGGTTCTGTCCCAAGCACAAGGGTTTGGATGCAAATGTCCCATGGTGTAAGACAAAAGTCTTGGAGAAATCTGGACCTATGACACCAGCAAACACCCTCACAGCAACAGTTATCCTGGAAAAAACACCACAAATATGAAGTTTCTCCCAGAGTCATGCAAGCAACACAAAAATCCTTAATTTCTGCCACTTTTCTAAATTTTTTTAATTTATCTCTTATACTCAGCCTTGCCTTTCTCCCAGTTTCCCCTACCGTTTTTTTCCAGGTGCAATGCAACTGTGACACAAGCAGTAAATGGGACCAAAACCCAGCAGGTAAAAGCTGGAAGGAAAGGTTATTTTAGGCCATCAATAAATGATTCTTTCACCATAAATGCTGTTCATTCCATTCAATTGACCAACTGCCAGAGCAGTCCATAAAGCAAATCCCCAGCTTGGGGGAGGCTGAGATGAAGTAGAGGGATGTGTTTAGGATGCCAAGTTTTGTTGCAGATGGGTTGAAGAAATTCCTAATGAAGGTTGTGCTTGGAAATAATACACCAGTGAGGTTGGTTTTCACAGGTACCTTTTCCCTTCTCCCCTTAGCTGTGAATTTACCATTTGCCTCCATTGTGCTCAAGGAAACATACAGTCTTGCAGTGGTATCATGTGGACCATGCAAATAAATGTTATAGGGATATATATTATTTGTATCCCTATAAATAAATATTATAGAGATAAATATATAGGCATTTCGAAGCACATTGGGTTGCTGGACACTATTTCAAATCCAAATCCTAGTGCTTGAGTTACCATCAGCCCAACTTTGATGGTGGGATTGAAACCAACAAGCAGCATGGCTCAAACCTGGCTGCTGGATGTGGTTGTTGGAGTGTATATTGAATTTATACCTCAACCTCTGGCCAAATACCTGGGATGGGTTCAATAGCTGGATGATTCAAGTTCTCTGCTGCAACCTCTTGAACTCGCTTAATGTTGCTGTTGCCAGCATCAAGAAACTACCAGGAAGCACCAAGAAATGGAGATAAGATCCAGTCAATAGAGGAAGAAGTTAGAGAGGCCATTGGAAAAGCTGTGGAAAAAAAGGTAGAAGAGAAAAATAAGAAAAAGTCTCATTGGCTGATGGACAAAAATTACCACTTTTTGATGGAAAGTCAAAAGATGGAAGATGAATGGCAGAAAGAGGTTCCAACTGAAAACAGGGCTATGAAGAAGAAATTTGGGGGTTTACAAACTGCCGGGAAACACAAAGAAATGGCAAAATAGAGAAAAGCGAGGGGAGATTCCCAAACAAGAGCAAATTCGTAATCTCTGCTTGCCAACAGGAGCGGGAAGCATGGGGAATAACAGAACAGAAGGACTGGGAAAATGATAGCACAATGGACATTGGCAATTATGGGGTTTGCAGAGGGAAAAAAACCTCCCTGGTGGGATTAATGGCACGAGGCAGAGCAGGAAGGAGTTTGCTATCAAACATACGCTTTTAATGTGTTGGCAGCCAGCTCCTACTCGATGCCAAGTCAAGGTAGGTGTCGGAAACAGTTTGTGCTCTGCTTGCTGAGGCGGTTGGTGTCACGCCGGCGACTCTGATTTCATCGCAGGGAAAGGCAGGTTGATGCTGTGCAGCATAATTAACTACTGGTTTATTCCTCCCATTGCAAGGAGAGACAGAACACAGCACTTCGGTGACATTTTATGTAGCCAAAGTATCATCAGACTTCAAACAGTTGAGAGGAAAAAGGGAATATATCAATGTTTAGGTTTTTTCAGGTTAACTGGTAGTTGAGCCCTGAGTACCTGGGGTTTTGGAACAAAAGGGTATTTAAAGTCAGGTCCAAAGCAAACCATTCTAGGATTCTGGGATTCTATGATAAAGTCACTCATCAAACCACACTGACCAGGGTCTGATGGGCAAGATGTGGTGGTGAAGAGACAGGATTTACAAACAGGCTGAAAAATTGATTTGAAATTGAAAGGTCTCTTGTTTTGATATTAAAAGATGCTCAAAGCATTGACAGAGTCCCTTGCTTGGCTGATCCAGACGCCAAGCATGACTGTTCCAAAACCCAGTAGTCCCCATTATGTTATTAACCAAATCTCCCTGATTTTGGCCCTAAATATTTTGAGGGCATGGACAGCTCAGTTTCTAGGGTTTGGGGGTGAAAGCATGTTCAGAGACACTCCCTGCAGCGAGGTAGGCAGGAGCCACCTGGCACCGAGCAACGCTGGGTAATCAAGCACTGATTCGCCTGCACCGGGAACAGAGCACGGAAGGGAAATTCCAGTTCCACCGGCAGCGGCTCCGGGGTCCGGGATGGGGCCACAGCCTCGGGTCGGGGAGCGGCTGAAGCGGGTTCTGGGCGTTCCATGACGCCAGCAGGGCCGGGGTTCAACAGGGATTGGTCCAATAGGACTGGGATTGGCACCGCCAGTGGCCGCACACACCCCGCACACACCCGGCACACATCCCGCACGCACACCGCAAACAGCCGCACACATCCCGCATAGATCCCGCACGGACCCCGCACGGAACCCGCACACATCCTGCACGGAACCCGCACACATCCCGCACGGACCCCGCACGGAACCCGCACACATCCTGCACGGAACCCGCACACATCCCGCACGGACCCCGCACAGATCCCGAACACACCCTGCACGGATCCAGCACATAGCCCGCACAGATCCCGCACAGTTCCCACACAGAACCCGCACGGATCCCGCACGCAGCCCGCACAGCCCGTGTCGCGGCCCCGCCCCGGCCCCGCCCTCCGCCCGCGCCCCGCCCTCCGCCCGACCCTCAGCCAATGGGAGGTGCCGAACGAGCGCCAGGCGGAGCGGGAAAGGCAGAGGCCGTTCCCCCCTCGCCTCCTCTCAACCAATCGACAGCACGGGGCGCGCGTCGGGCGGCGCTGATTGGCCGGAGCGGCGCGGTTGCTAGGCAGAAGCGGCGGCGCGGCGCGGCGCGGCATGGCGGGCGCGCTGGGCGTGGGGCCGGGGGTGCTGGCGCTGCTGCTGCTCTGGGCCATGGCGCTGCTGGCTGCGCTGGCGCTGACCCGCGCCGGCCGCGCCCGGTGAGCGCCGGGCCGGGGGCACGGGGCCGGGCCGGGCCGCGGAGCCGCGCGGTGCTGAGCCCGCCCCGCCGCTGTCCGCTCTCCCCGCAGGGTCGCCGCCGGGCCGGTGGTGTTCGGAGCCGCCTCACTCACGGCCGCGCTGCTGCTCTTCCCCCGGGAGGGCGAGAGCCCGGCCCCGGCCAGCGCCGAGGAGGTGAGCCCGGGCTGAGAAGCCAGGCGGGCCCGCGAGCGAGGGGGGCGGTACCCGGGGGTGCCCCGAGCCCCCGGGATGCGCCTGCACCCCAGGGGTGGGCTCCAGGGGTGCCCCGAGCCCCCGGGGATGGGCCCTGGAGGTGTGCCTTTACTTAATGCGTGGCCCCGACTGCTACCCTGAGGCCTTTCCCTTGGGAATGTCCCCAGATGTGCCTTTGCCCCAGGGATGGGCCCCAAGGGCCATCCTGAAGCCCTGGGAATGGTTCTTTATCCCAGGGATGGGCCGCGGGGGTGCCCTGAGGCCCTGGGAAGGGGCTTTTAGCCCTGGGACAGCTCCAGCAGCAGCCTCCTGCTGCTCCCTCTCCGGCACAGTCTCTGGCTGGCATGGGCCGTTCCCCTCCTGGAGCCGGTATCTCTCAAATTCTCAAACTAAATCCCTGGTTTACACCCTCTTCCACCTGGCTTGTGCCGTTTGGCTCCCAGGGGCTCTGCACAGTGATCGCACTCCTGCTTTGGTCCCTCCCAGCTCCAGCAGCCCCTGCTCCCCCTCTGCCATCCCTTTTCCTTATAATTTTCCTTCCAGTTCTGCAGCCTTTCACTCTCTCCCAGCTCAGTTTTCTGTTTAAGCCCAGTAACTGCTCTTCAGCTTTCTTGTAGGTTATTGCCATGCTGGAGCATGGAGCCATCTGTGTTTTCAGTAAGCCCCTCATCAGGCACAGGAATCCCCCCCAGCCTGGGTTTGCATCAGGCTGCCTGAGCTGCCACCTTGAGCTCTCCCAGAGCTCTTTGGGCTTTGAATACACAAAGTTTTGTTGCCTTTTAGGTGCCGTTTCCTCTGTTCTATTATTAATGTGTGTTAATTATTGCTCTTCTGGATTTTGATCTGTGTAAATCCCTACTAAAAGATACTTGTAAGGTTCTTTTCTTCTCTCCATGTTGCATGTGACCTGCTTGTGTGAAGGTTGGGAGCAAGATGAAGGGCAGCCCAGCGCGTGTTTTTGCCCGAGAGGCAAACGGAATTGGAAAGCTTTTTTTTTTTACGGATCTTCAATTGGACTGGACCTGCCCTGCCTATCAATAATACATGACCTGGGCTTTCTGCACTGAAACTCTGCTAATTGGCTAATTAAAAAGTGAAACGTGCAGAAGGAGCCAGCACTTTGCTCACCAGAGACTCTCTCTGCAGCAGCACCAGGGCTGAGCATGTGCTAATGCAATGGATAAAGCTGAGCCAGGGCTGAGCAAAGCTCTGGGGGGTCTCCGGAGCGGAGAGGGGGATTTTGTAACCAGCCTTCTCGCTCTTGGCTTCTCTTTGTGTCTTGCCTTGCTGCTGTAGCTTCTTTTTTTAATATTTCTTTTTTTTCTTTTCCCACTATTTCCCTTCTAAAAGGGATCAGGGCTGGAGGTTTCTGAGATGAGCTGCTCCAGGCCTGGACTCATGCCTCTTCCCTGCGCTCAGTACTGTGCTGCTCCACATTAACATTCCCACAAGTAGCGTTGTGCAGGGATTCTTGTCACACACCGCTCATCCCGTGGAGAACACCCATGCCAGGGATGAAAAGCAAGGAGATAAATGTGTGGAAGCCCCATAGGTTTTCTTTTTCAGGATGTGACATGCTGCCTTCAGGAGCAGACTGGGGCTGTGGCATGTGCTGGGATCTTTGTGTTTCTGTTACTTCCAGATCGTGGACACCTTCTTAATTGGTCGCTTCATCCTTCTGGCTGTGATGAGCCTGGTCTTCCTTGGGTGCCTATTCCTGCTCCTGATTTACCACCTCATGGAGCCTGTGTATGCCAAGCCACTTCACAGCAGCTAGAGACAGCAGTCCCTGCAAAGAGGAAATACCAATTTCATGGGAATAAACCAGGCAGGGAGACCAGGAGACTGTTCTGGAGGTGACCATGATGATTTTTCCAAGCTCAGGAAGCACTGGCAAAGCAAGTGAAGTCACTTGCACCCAGCACTGCAGCTTTCGCTCCTAGAAGCAAAGTTTGGGCTGGGCACAAGCCCCTTCCTCCCCAGGGTATTCAAGCCTCTGCACATGCAAAGACCTTTGAACCCCTGTCTCCTCGTTTACAGGCGAGCTGAGATCCAGGCACCTGGTACTGCACCCGATTCAGTGAATTGCACCGAACCGAGATGGTTTGTTATTGTTACGCACTGGAGATAGTTTGTTACTACTCTTTTTTCACGTTAGCCTAATAAAGCTGTTCGAGAAACCACTGGTTCAGCCTTTGTTTATTCTCCAGGAATGTCACCTTTGGCCTCCCTGTGGTGATGGTGCCACTGAGAACCACCTTTGACTGGGACAGATGCCTTTTCCTGGGGCAGGCATGGGGATTTCTGGAAAAAAACCCAAGGAAACAAATGATCAGTGTGTGGTTGTGGATTGTTGGGAATGATCCCTTGGACTGGAAACCAGGAGCTTTGGAGTGGGAAAGGAACAACAGGCAAAATAATGCCAAAACCCCATGGAAAGCTGCCCTTCCCAGGAGTGCAGAGGAAAGGCAGGTCTCACCTTCCAGCACTGAACAGTCCTGCCAGCCTGGAAAACCCCCTTGCTGATACCCAAGTCTCCCCCGGGTGTGAAGGACCCCAAGGTGTCACCCTGGGTGGGACTGAAGGCTCATGCTTGCTACTGCCCTAAAGCTTCAAACCACTGCTCATTCTAGCACAGATCCTGCTGAAGCTGCTGCTCAACTCCAATACCTTCCCTCTTGGGGGGGAAAATACATTATGTCTTGCAGCAGCAGCAATGGGGTTGAATCCCATTTATCCCCCAGCTTTTTCAGGGAAGGTGGGGGCAAGTGGAGCCATCAGCTGGCAGATACCTGTGCTGAGATGAACCTGTTCACAGCAGCAGCATCGGCTGGGTGTCTGCACAGCAAGTGCTGCTATGTGCCCTCGCTGGCAACAGTTTCTTTTCTTGCATGAAATTTCAAAAGGCTTTTAAATTGCAGGAGAAAAATGTTTTGGTGGCCTGGAGCATCCTGTGACTATTTCAGGGCAGGGAAGGATCTTTTATGATCCCTACTGCATCAGGGAGAGGTTCTCACAGGTGCCCAGGTCTCTGGGTGAGGTGTTGTATTATGGCCCATGTTTTCCAGCCCCAGAGGGATGGAGCTGCTCAGCCTTCCACAATTCAGCAGGCAACAGGTATCAGGTATTGCAGTGAGGTCAAAGCCAAGTGTGAGACAGCCCCAAGCAGTGGTCAGGGGCAACATAGCCAAAAACTTCAGGGCAGAAACTTAGATTTTCAATTTTTTTCCCCATTTTAGGGATTTTTTTACTTTTCATTTTGAACTGAAGATGGTGAAAATTAAAGAACCAATGGGCTTCTTTCACCCATGTCCTGACAGCTGTCAGTCACCAAATAGCACCGTCAGGACATGAAAGATTGATAAGCCTGAGCCAGCGGGCATAGAGATGATGCTTCCCCAGCACTCCGGAGCACTAACTCAGTCAGCTAAAAAATGTAAGTACGTTCCCAAAAAAAGGCAGAGGAGAGGCGTCTCTGCTTTCCAAACCAGAGAAACACTCGATCCTTCCTATCCCGATGCCTGTGTCCAAGGGAGCCGAGCGATCGTGTTAAGGAACACGCTGAGCGTTTATGCAACACAAGTGCATTGGGGTCTCTTGGTGATTTTGAAGTTATGCCTGAAACAAAATTCATATTTAATTCATCCTCTTAATAACATTTATGAACACGGAGCTTGCCTGGCAGTTCACTGCGGCTCCATGCCTGCCATGTCATTATTCCTGTGCTTGTGGGATGGTCTAGGGAGCCTCAGTGAGGCCATGGCAGCATTTTACCAGTGTTTGTCGGACAAATGGAGGGCAAACCACGGCAAAAGTACTGGGGCACTAAAAACTCAAATCTAAAAGCAGAAATGTAAAACTTCTTCCTATTTTGCAATGTAAATAAACCCAAACAAGGGCTTTTTCCTCCCTTTAAACTGTTTGTGACTAAAATCAGTCAAAAGGCTGACAGTGCAGGGGGTATTTTGGGGACAATGGAAAACCATGCTGCAATAGGGTCATGGTGGCTTCTGCTTAAGGAGGCCATTTCAGCATTTTCCCTAAAATCCGATTAACTGGAGAAAGAGCCCCACACGCTCTCACCCCCACCAAGATGTTACAAGTTCCATCCTCATCCTTCACCAGCCCTGGCAGTGGGGAATGACCGGCTGGATGAACTCAGCATGGGCTCTCCATGTATTTATTTATTCTGGGCCATTCTGCTCCTCTCCACACAGGGGCTTTCCAGACAGTTCCTGTTTATTTTTGGGAGAGGAAAAATTGCATCAAAGAATTGGTATGAGTCGAAGCTGCTTTCCAACCAGCCTCAAATGGTGATTTTTTTGCTGCCATCCCAAACCTTCAGTTCCCAGAGGATAAGCTCTCGTTAGCACATCCACTTCTGCCTAGCACACTGATCCTTTCTTTTTAAATTAATGTGCAGTGAGAGGGTGAGTTTGGCTTAAATCCCAACCTCTCAGTTGCTAATGAGGGTATTGGGAGCTCAGGAGATGTGATAACCAAGGAGTCCTGCTCCAGCCCATACTGACTAAATGGTCTCTGCTTTGTTCTTGCAGGGTGGGAGCACCAGCTGTGCCATGTCCTGAGATGCCAGCTCTGTGCAGGCATAAAATCGGGCTGAATCCCAAGGAGACAAACCTGTTGTGCTTAAAGGGCAAATGTTAAAAGATTCTGCATGTGCCATGACAAGGACAGCCAGGCTGCTTTCAGGTCAGGTGAGAAAACAGCCCTTTCTCCCTCTAAATTCCCTGCCTGGCATGTTAAGAAACAAGTAGCGATGCTCCTGCACTGTGATGCATGCCCAGAGCCACCAGCCTGAAGGCAGCTGCTCTCTCCCACCCGAGGCTGGGCAGGGAGGAATGCTAAAGCAGGGATGGAGAGAGCGCGAGTGTCTGCAGAGGAAACTCCTCTCCTTGATTTAAGGTCCTTGAATGACGGCAATTCCTCACGTCTCACGCTGTGCTCTGCCGGCACTTAATTACCCTCGCTGGAAAAGCTGCCCTCAGATTTCCACCTTGACTTTGCTGACTTCAGCTTCCCTGCTGTTGGATCCTGCTTTGCCTTTGGCTGCTAATTAAAAAGCCCTTCAGCCTTTGTCGGCTGCTCCTTGCATAGGTAATTATGGACCCTGCCCCAGCCAACCTCTTTACCTTCCCATCAGCTTGGCGGACCAGCAGCATTCCTCCAAAATATGTGCAACCTCTTCCCAATCCACCTCCTGGTGAACGGTGTCACCATGGTGGGGGACTGTGAGGCCACATATGGAAAAAGCCAAGCTCTGCATTTACCAAACTTAAAGAGCCCATTTCAGGTGGGACAGTGAGGGATGTGCATCTGTGCTTTCTGGGCTGGGACAGCCCCTCACTGCAATGGGATGACCAAGGGGCTCATGGCAGAGGGAAAAGCAGTGGCCCCTTCTCTGTCAGAGAAGGAGTGAGGCAAGGTGAGCCTTCCAGACAGCTCCCAGAGGAGCGCAGCTCCATTTAAATAGTTCTTTGGCTGAGGCAAACCCAGGGGATCCCCCCTGTGCCTTCCTGCCCATGCCTCAATCCCAAATCTCAGCGAGGTCTGGGATTTTCTTTGGCATTTGTCTCTTTATTTTAAGTTCAAAACTGCTATGGGCCATGTGCCCCTTCTTCTCACTCCCAGCAGCACAGCCAAGGCTGCTCAGACTTTCCAAACATGACTGGGACATGGCCCAGACCTAAATTTGTCCTGGAAAAACTATGATCAGCTGAAAGAACAGGAGGGTGGAGCGGGGCCAAACAAAAAAGGAAGAAAGGGAGAAAGGTCCTCTGTGTGTCAGCACTTGTGGGGATTTTAGCTTGAAAATGTATTTTGAGCCCCACCCCCCAGCTCCTGGACAGAGGGATGGTAATTAAGCAACTTGAAAGCTCCATCACACATGCACTGAAGGAGCAGTTCTCAGCCCACTGTGTGGCACTGCTGCTGGCAGCACCGTGGGTCCTTGTGCCCTCTGAAGGCCACATGTGCCATGAGCCACATGGCCTGGGGACACTGCAGTGTCAGCCTTTTGGCTCTGCTGAGGACAGACATTGGTGTGACCTCTCCCTATAGCTCCATCAGGATTTGCCCTGGGGGGGTTGATATTTTCCTGGGTAAAAGGGCAATTGGTGATTTTGCTTTTCTCTGCCTGCCACATCATTTTTCCTGCTTTTTCTCCTAGGCAACCAGTGAGTTTTCAAGCCCCACTGAGCATCTCTGATCAGTGTGAGAGGGCCAAAGGCCACCTCAAACCTGCAGCTGCAATACTCCAAGTTGCCTGTCCCCCTGTGCTGCTCCATCACCTTCAGGATGATGCCAGGGACCCATTCCAACAGGCCAGCAAGTCTTGTCCTTTTTCTTTTTACCCCCTTTTCTTCCCCTTCGCTGATGAAATCAGCACTTCATAAAATCACATCAGGCCCGGATGGTTTCTCCTCGGGTTAAAATCCTAGAAGGTGAAGTCAGTTAGAGTTCAGATTTATACCAGGCATAGATGCAATTGGAGCTTGCCTGGGCATGATCCCCGGGTGGTGAGCAGGCTGGAAACACAACCCATGGCTTCTGGATGCCCCATGCACCCCAGCTTCTCACATATCAAATTTGGGGCCCCCCAGGAGGGCACAGCTGGCTGCACAGCTGGCCCTGGCCTTAGTCAAGTGACACTGTGGGGACCTCTGAGCCCAATCCCTGCCTGGGGAGCCCACATTGCTGGCAGCCAGCAGCACCAGCTTAGCCTCCTGGGGCCCCTCCTAATTAGGAGGTGTCCAGTGAAGATCATCAGCTGCCCATCCTGCACTGAGAGTGGCCACAGAGTGCAAGTGGCTGGTTGCTGTGGTGTGGGGGTTGATGCACATTCTTTTGGGGCTAAATGGCATGATTTAGGAATCATAATAATCAGGAAAAACACTGAGGGTTTTCTCCAGTGGGATGAGTTGAGGACTAAACTTAACTTAATTTGGGCTCAGCCCAGGTATGCTCCCTATGTGGAATAAGCAGTGCTTTGTTAGTGAGGCAGCGCCTAAAGTGATTTGGCATCATCCTCCTGATCCAGGTCCTGAAATACCAAGTGTCAGGATGGGGCAGGGTCACAAACAAGAGAATGCATGTGGAGAAAAGTAAAAAGAGGGGCACAATCACCACCCCAAGTACAGGAAGACCTGGCCAAGCCCCTCCAGTACATGGCACGGATTGGCCACAGAGGTTTTGCATGTTTTTATTAATAAAACAGCCAACAGTGAAGAATCGACCCAGAAAACCAGCTGGCCAGGGCCCTTGGACTGCTCCTCACCGCTGCCTCTGTCAGAAGCTGACCCTCAGTGCTGATGAGCCCGCGGGGCTGTGCCTCGACTCTGCCAGGACACCAGCACTCCCGGTGTGCCCCAGCCTCTCTCCTCCCTCTGGGCTTGGGGCAGCTCACAGGGGGCATGTCAAAACTCCTTAAACCTGTGAGGAGAGAAGCGAGGGCTGAGTGGGTGGGCACCAATCTGCAGGCACTGCAGATCTGCCAGAGAGATGGAAAGGCAACACAGCTCTGCTGGGAAAGCCCAGCCCTATCTCCACCACAAGGAGAAGCAGGTGCAAGAAGGAGATCCAGCCACCATTTTGTCTCTGGCCAAAACTGAAATGTCCCCAAAAAAACCGCAGTGTTTGTGTTTCCTCTGTGCAAGCTGCTCCAGAGACAAGGCGCTCCCTAAAGCCCTCAAGACATTGCAGCGTTTCCACAAAACTGAGTTAGCTGTTTCCTCCAGCAGAAACCAGTTGGAATTTGGTGCTAACAGGGACACTGCCAACCCATCCAGGAAAGTCCTCATCCCAACCAGCCCTGGCACAAGAGAATGGAGTCTGACAGCCCTCCACCAGTAGCCGGAGGAGATTTGGGCCGCACTTACCACAGCGCGAGGCCCAGACTATTGGTCCTTTCACCTGCAAACACAAGACATAAAGGACCAAACATTCACAAGGGGTCCAGGCTCTGGCATCCCCACTGCTGGGACTGGCTGCAGCCCCTTCCCTCTTGGTGTCACAGGGGATGTCAGTGGCAACTGTAGCCAAGTCAGTGCTGATTTGGAGATTATTTATAACCTAGCTGCAGTGATTTGGCTGCAGTGATTAGCAAGCCCAGACGGTGTGGAATCAAGCTCAGTAGCACAGGTGGGTAAAGCCTATAAATTCAGCTGTTTCAAGTGCATTAATCAATGCCAATCAATCAGGCATCTGGGCCAACATCTCATAAGTCAGCTGGAGACAAAGATGTGCTGCCCATCTGCCCCTCTGCACTCTCTTCCCCAGACATTGCGATTTGATCCTTTGATTCCCAAATCTTGACCTCAGCCCTTAAATGATCAGGGGAGTGGCTGTTTCTTGGCTGAGCCTGCCAAGTGGAATTCAGAATCAGGATGAATCAGGCTTGTGTTTGCGTTTAATCCTCAGGACTCAAAAGGAGATACTTACACTGAGCTACTTCCCATCCATCACTGACTCTGTTAGCTGCACACTAGAGCTACAAAGACACAAGGATGGTGTGTTTAGCACCCCAATATGTTTGTGGGCTGCAGATGGTTAAAATCCCCCAGGTGCTACCCAAGATTGAGGTGGAAATGTCTCTGTGGCCACAAGAGCAAGACATCGGGCAGACAACCTCGTGAAGCCCGACTCGATGCCCATGCGGAGATGCAGCAACGACAGCAAGGGCTAACGAACACCTTTCTGGAGCAGCAACGACACCGTGTTTTGGCATTGTGGGACTGGAGGCCACCCTGGGGTGGTACGTACATACCCTCTCTTCCTCGCCATGTAGCCACACCAGCCACGGACCTCTTTGACCACCACTCGAGCAAGGAGCTGCAAGAGGAAAGGTGAAGGATCACTGTGAGGCTCTGCAGCCGTCAGCCTTGGCCTGAGTGTTTCCATCATCAGGAGATCAATTCTATGGCTCTCTCTTGGCAAAGATCATATGAACTAAACCCATGTGAGGAGAAGGTTGTTGGGAAAAGCCAAGAGAACGGAGGCAGAGGTTTGGAGTTGACACAGGCCTTTGCAATTTGCCCTGTGCCTGGCTGTCTCCTGAGGACCATCTGTGCCCTCCACCAGGCAGCTAAAAGGGAGCCTGTGAATCCCCAGGGTAGTGAAAAAAGTCCTGTCAAGGAGGGACCTACCAAGCAAGCCAGGACATCGGCTGCTATCAACATGTAGAAGACGTTATTCCAGCCTGTGGGAGAGATGAGTCCTGCAAGCAACGGCCCCAGTGCAGCACCTGCGAGGGCACGTGAGCCACATTAGAAGATGCCCTGTTCACACCTGAGAGGGGACCAGGACCCCCAGCCATACACACCGACGGATCCTGTGCCATCAATGATGGCTGTGACAGTTGACAGGGCTTTGGCGTTTCCTTTGAGAGACTCATGGGTTCCCTGTAAGGATGGAGGGATAAAACATAAGGAGCAAAAGAAGCTTCGGGATCCACAGCTGGCAAGTCCCAGCGAGAGGCTGACATCCCAGGCAGCAATTTCCATGTGTCGGATGCAGCCATGGACGGGAAGACCAAACTCAGACGCTGCCTGCAGCTAAACCATGGCAAAACCTGGATTGCCAGCAGCCGACAGAAATTGCCAGGTGATTTCCCAGCAAATTTTTCCACTCTTCTTGTGCTCAGAGGGAGATGCAGTGAGGCTGAAACACAGTCACACAGCCAAGGTGAAAAAGAATTAGGAAAAAAACCTGCATCTAAGGTAGGGTGTGGAGCACAGCACCAGGTGTGACAGCCCTGCCCTTCTCCATTAGGCTTCGGAGGCATTGGAAAAAAATGCAAAAATCCCAGCAAAACATCCCTCTGGGAAAGAGGGAGCAGCCTTTGCATGTGCAAGGGTAGTGTGGCAGGGTCTGAGGTGCACCTCTTACCAAATCTGCTGACACTGCTGTCGTGATGAGTGCGTAGGGCCCATTAACCAGAGCACCGCAGATGATCAGCATGGCTGCAGAGGTACCCGGGAAGAGATTAAATCTTTAGGTGCAGGGAGCAGCAGGATGTTGGATCCATCATTCCCTGCCCATGTGCAGACATCAATATCCCATGTATCCATCTCCTGAGCATCTCTGTTTTCCCATGAAGATTCCACCCAGCAGGCAGTGAACACTCATCCAACCTCATCCACCCCTAAATTCCAGCCTGGGAGCCCAGCTCAAGGGGAGGAACAAAGGCAGGTGAATCCACAGTCTCCCATCACTCCTTCAGTGATGGGAGCCAGCTGTGCCATGAAGTTCCTTACCTATTGATGTGCCAATGCCGTTCTGACCAACGTGGTTATACAGGAACAGCTGGAAGAGACAAAAGGTGAACCATTTATGGCTATTCCAGCTGTTTTCCCAAGTGATTTCCTTGCAGCATCTGCACACTGGGGATGGGATGGAGAATGTGGGGACCTGAATTACTGCCAGCACCAAGCGCCAGCTGGGGTGGGGGGCTGAGTACGCCCATGACTTCAACATCCCACTGGCTGTCTGCCAAATGAAATACCTGGCAGCTGGCAAACTGAGGTGCTGCCACGATTTATGGCTAGCGAGGCTCCGCTGCCTCCTGCCGGCTGCAGCCAGACAGTAATTTGCCCCAACGGTGCTATCGGGCCCGTGGACGTGACACAGCCTGTCTGCTTCCCAGCATGCGCCAGCTCCTTCAGCAAGAAGAGGCTCCCATCCCAGAGCCAGCCAGGCTTGGATTACAGCTAATTAGCCATGTTTTTGTGGCAGCAAAGCCAAATGAGCTCTGTGCAGGTGCTTGGGAAGGACATCCGGGCCAAGTTCCAGTGGAGCATGAGGCATGGGGGCTTTTGGGATGAAAATCAAAGAGACAAAAGCTGCACTGGCTCGGTGGGACCCCCAAGGCTTTGAGCATGGTTATGGGAGGACGGAGAAAAAAAAACCTAAAGGGTTTTTTTAGTTGTAAAGGTCTCTGCAATCCTCTCCTAGTCCCTAGAGCTGGACATCTTCCCCAGGAACATCTGGGCACGTGAATCAATCCCAGCTCTCATCTCAGCCAAGCGCGTGACCTGTTCATCCCAGGCTTGGGAAGAGGAAGACAGCTGTGACTCAAAGGAGCTGGAGGAAACCCTCGTGACGGGGTTTTGTCCCCGCGTGACAGCTCACCATGGGAGCAGCAACGACCAGCATCACGCAGCACGTGGTGGCTCTGCCGCCAGTGTAGTCAGAGATGAGGCCAGCAAAGATTCCCCCTGAAAGGAGCCACAGGTATCAGTCACACCACCCCAAAGGCAAAACTTCACTCTGGCTTAGCTCTAAATCCAATGGGATGCTCTTTTATACCCCATCTTCTGACCAGGATGCCCTCAAGGTTAAATATAATAATATCAGAGAGAAGAGCTTTGATTTATCCCTGCCATTTCCTCCCTGCAGATGGTTTCTCAGCACCTCCATGCAGCTCTGGTCTCCTCCATGCTTGCAAAATATGTTATTTATCTAAGGAAAAGAAGTGCCTGAGGAAGTGAGACCTGAGGAAACAGGCTGCGATGGTCACTTGGATGTCAAAATAAAATTGAAAGGTGTTTGCTGCCTCCTAAGTGCTATGAATGCTGAATAAATCTCACTGGGGAAAGAAATGGTATTGCTTGTGAAGGGGACCAGCCAAGGCTGGTCAAGGCCAGGATTGTCCCCAAATCATTCCTGATCCACCCCCTCCGCCTGGGTATGTGACAAACCTAAAATACCCCCAACATCAAAGAGGGTTGACAGGTCCCCAGCTTCCTTGGCGCCAAAATGAGCTGCAAGAGAGATGAGAGGGATGAGAAGATGCTCCCTTGCCAGGCTCACTCCTGCCTTGCTGTCTCCAAAACTCACCGACGTTGACAATGTAGAGGGGCAGCCAGTACAGGAAGGTGTAGCTCACCAGCTTAGCAAAGAGCAGGCACAGGGAGAACTCCACTACGCCCTGGGAAGAGAGGAGGGGACATCAGAGGAGCCTTCTTCTCTCAAACTCCTCGAGATGATGGGATTTTCCCCAGTTTTCTGCCCTGTGAATACTTTATTGATGCACTGAGGTGCCCTGGATTTGCTCATTCCTCCATCCCACCACTCACGGGTATCCGGAGTGCCCCAAGGAAACTGATGGCTTCAGGCTCCTCGGCTGGTTCCTTGGGGCTGTTGGAGTGATCTGCACTGCTCTGGCCTGAAAGGCTGAGTGGGCCCTCATTGGAGGTGACTGCTTCAGGATCCTTCTCGCTGGTGGTCACGCCTCCAGGGTCCTCATCAGAGGCCATCTAAAAGCAAGCCATAAGCTGGAGATGTGGCTCTCCTGGCCGGAAGAGGCTGAAAAGTTGGATTAGCTTCTGGGGCGTGACCCAAAGGATGCTCACAGCAGAATAGCAGTGACCATCCCCCATGACAACTGAACATTGCTCTAATTCCTGCCATTACAACCTGGAACCCCAGTTGTTTCACTGTACCCTGAGTGACACCCAGCCCAGGACAAGCCCATTGGGAATCAGCACTACTCACATGATGCAGAGGTGGACTGCAGTCAACGTCCTCAGGATCTGCAAGGAGAAAGGATATCCCATGAGAGCCTGGACCAGCCCTGCTCCATCTGCTCTCCCTCCAACATCATACAGGGGCTGGGAACCCCCAGGTGTGGGCTGCTTCTCTGGGTACCCTCTTCCCCAGTAAAATCCTGAAAGACTTCCCAAATGTTTCCTAGAAGGACATGCTCAGGGAGGAGAATGACCAGCACAGGGGATGATCCTGCCTGGATGATCCCAAAGGATGCTGAGCATCCCCGTGGTGGTCAGATCCACATCACTGCCAGCCACAAGCTGGAAATAAGTATTTCAGATTGCCAAAAATGCTTGGAGATGGGCAAGGTGGAAAATTGTATGTGTTACACTGGTTGTCTGCTGTGCCTTTGGATCATACTACTCACACTCCACAAGGAAGAAGAAGCAGATGATGCCCACAGTGGTGATGATGATGCCAGGCACAACGAAGGACAGGCCCCAGGCAGAGGACACCCAGGCGCCAGCAATGAGCGACCCTAAGATGTTGCCGACAGAGGTGTGCGAGTTCCAGATGCCCATGATCAAACCTCTCCTGGTGGGAACACAGCCAGGGTCAGTGTCACTGGGGTGGCTGCTGTGGCCAACAGGGACCAGGACTGGGGTGGGACACGTTGGAAAAAAACTCACTTTCCCTTCCCAAACCAGTTCCCGACACACGCCACAACAGCAGGCCAGCCAGTCGTCTGCACCAGCCCATTGCAGACCTGGCAAGAGATGGGTAGCATCACCCAGTAAGCACCGACTCCAGCCGTGGAGCGCAGCCCCTGCACTGTCTTGGGCAACGGGGCTCAAAATAGCCACTCCCATCCTAAAGCTGTTAAGAAAACACTTGGTTTGTTTGGATTTTTTCCCTGCTGGGGCAATCCTGGAACCATTTGCATCGTTCCCATGGCTAAACTGGGAGCGGCTGGTGTTGCCAAACTGGCTGCCCACACTGCTCAGAGATGGGCACACCCGGCGGTTTCGACGCCCACACCACACCACAACCAGGTTTTGAAGGGAGTGGAAATGCTCAGCATTTCCCCACTCAGTAACTGGGCCACCCCAGTCCCTGAAGGTCACTGAAAAACTGGGATGAGGCCATAGTGCTAAAGCCTGGGCATCCCCTGGCATGACACACCTGCACAACAATGAAGTACCAGAGGACATGGATGTCCCAGAAGTAGCCGAGGCCAAAGAGTGCGGTGAAGAGTCCACTCAGCACCATCCCCCCTGACAGGTAGTAGCGCAGGGGGAGGCGCTCCCCAAAAATGCCACTACAGAGAGAGGGAAGAGAACAACAGGAACTGTCATAGGTGATGCCACCAATGTGCATTATCACACTGAACCAATATCCAACTCCTGAGCGGATCCCCAGCTGCTTTCCTGTTAGCATAACTGCATTCCGATGGAAACCAGTTTCCTGGCAGACCGGTGCAAACTGGTGTGTGGAGGGAAAGGGATGCAAAGGCCCTGAGTACCTGATAAACATCCCAATGGCGTAGGCCACCAGGAAGGCATTATCCAGGGCCCCAAAAAGCTCCTTGTAGTTGTCTCCATCTGGAAAACAAATATTAGGACCACCTCAGCCTGACCCACATCTTGTGTCCCCTCCCCATGGCTGCTGGCTCGGTCTTGTCCCCCGTCCCCAAAAGCCTCATCCTCATGGGCAGTTTCTGGGAGCATGGCTGGGTGCCATCAGTGCAGGGACCTGGTCTTGTCTTGCCCTGGATTTCACCACCCACTGCTGCCCTTCGGCCTGGGGGCATAGGGCAGACACTCACTGCTTAATTACCTCCGGGTGCCTAATGAGCAGCCAGCCCCCTGCCAAACCCTGGCCATGACCCAGCTTTAGGACATGGAGAGAGCCCACCTCAGCTGCCAGAAGTGTAGGCTTTGGAGTACCTGGGGTGGCTCAGCCTTACCAAAAGGTGCCCAGCTGCACCATGTGCTGCTGTTTGAGTCATTGCGGGGGTTTGGGCCCAAGGCCGAGCAGTTGGGGTGTAGCTGGCTCTGCAGGAAGAGAGAAGTGGTGAAATTGGGGTGCTGTCAGCACCCCACAGCCCCATGTCCCCCCTCCAGGTCCTCTGTCCCCACAGCTGGGGTGAGGCTGAAGATCACCTTAACAATGCTGATGGGTTTTCGGGAGAGGTGGTAGCTGGTGTAGCAGAGGAAGGTCAGCACCAGTGTAAGTCCCCGATAGCTGCAGGAAGAAGAGAGCAGAGAGGCCAGGGTTGGAAGGACAGGGATGGGAACAGGAATGCACCCAGTGGGACTCTTCTGCCAGACTGGTGACCTCAACCAGCTCAGCTGAGTCAGCTGGGAGGTGACCAGCCCTGCCAAAACAGCCCAGGATGCGGCTGAAAAAGATAGCTGAGTTTTGTTGGGAGCACGAAGCAGTGTTTCTCCCTCCTCGAGCAGCCATCCTAGCAAACCACAGGATGAGCAAATGCCTTCCTGTCACGGGTGGAAACTGGGCTGCTTCATCATCACTGACAGGGTTAATTAAACACAAGGTGGAAAAAAAAAGCTGGGGGTAGGATGCCCTAAGCAAAACCCCTTCCTCCACCTCATAGCCACTTCATGCTTCTTGCTAGGATTAAATGCAGGGAAATGAGGGAAATGGGGTCTGTGTTCAGCAATGGAGATGCTGCTCCCACCAAAGCTGATGGATAAAGCCTGGAGAATCCCAGACGAGATCCAGCACTCTCTGGAGCAGGATGAATACCTCTGAAGAGACTATCCTGTATTCAGGGAGGGTTTTATGACAGCACAGAGAATGCAAGTCGTCAGGGGCAGCTGCAGCACCTCAACATGTCACGAGGTTGTTCCAAGTTTAGAAAAAAAGCCCTTTTTTTGTGGTTTTTGGCCCATCTTGCTCCTCTTCACAGTTTCACTTCTCCCTGGAGCTGCAGCAACAACTAGCACATTGCAGATCCAGAGCAGCTCCCTGCGCCAGAGTGCTGGCTCCAAGGCTGCACTGTGGCTGATAAACTGCTGCTTCCCAAAAAATGAATATACCCCCCAAAATCATAGAGAGTTAGAATCAAATGATCCAAGGAGAGCAGAGAGGCCACAGTCAGGAAGGGGAAGAGAAACTTCACATGCAGTGCCTGGCTGGGCTGGACACTTGGGTGTTGCTTGTTTTCTTTTTACCCCATGTGTTCTGGCAAGATAAATTCCAGCTGATGGAAAAGCAGGGGGAGTGTTTGGCAATGAGCTTCCAAAAAATCAAAGTATTAATTTAAATTAAATGGGCAGTAGGCCCATCACCTCTCCAAAAGGGAGGGCAGTCAGCAAGGTTGTGTTGCATGTTGGCCGCATCCCACCAAGTTTTGAGGGTGAGGACATGGGACAGCTGGAGGCTGATGGGTACTGCTGCCCATATCAGGGTCCCCCCATACCCTCATGTTCACCCCTAGGCTGCAGCTGCTGTGGGCTGATCCCATCTCACAGTGGGTCTGGTGCCTGAGGGGAGATGCTGGACCCTGGCTGAGTGACGCCCTGTCCAGGGCAGGTCCCTATGCCAGGGCTCATCCTCATCCTGGCACCGGTCCTCACAAGTGACCTGCCAATCCAAATCTGATCCCTGTCTCAGTGTTGGTCCCCAGGCAAGAGATCTCCAGTCCAGTGTTGGTCCCCAGGCAAGTGGACCCCTGGTACAGGGTTGGACTCCATCCTGGTGCAAGTCCCCATCCTGTGGAGAGTGACCTCTCCCAGTCCAGGGCCTGTCCCCATCTTGGTGCTGCCCCCATCCCAGTGCCATTCCCTATCCTGGTGCCAGTCCCCAGGAAACCGACTTCCCCTGGTGCCAGTTGCCATCCTGATGCCAGTCTTGATTTAGGGCCAGCCCCTACCCCGGTGCTGGTCAGCCCGATGCCGGTGCTGGACCCCTGGTCCAGGGCCAGTCCCCATTCTAGTGCCGGTCCCTACGTCCAGGACCTGTTTCCATCCCAGTTCCACTTCCCAGTGGTCGCCCGTCCCCAGTCGAGTGAAACCTTCTCCCTCCCCACAAGCCGAGACCGGTCCCTGTGCCGGTTCTGGTCCTCATCCTGGTGCCGGTTCCTGTGTCCAGGGCCAGTCTCCATTCTGTTGCCGGTCCACAAGAGAATGAGCCCCAATCCAGGGCCTGTCCCTGTCCCAGTGTCGGTCCCCATCCTGGTGACAGTCCCGATCCCGGTGCCGGCCCGTGTGTCCAGGGCTGGTCTCTATCCCGGCGCCGGTCCCTATGTCCAGAGTCGGTCCCTACCCCGGTGCCATCCCCCCATCCCACTCACCGGCTGTCCCGAGGGAGGGCGCGGAGCAGGCGGACCCCGGGGGCGAGCGCTGCTCTCATGGCGAGCGGAGGCGGCGGCGCTCGGGTCCCCCCGGCTCCTTTTCACCGCCCCGGGACCTCCGTGCCCGCCCCGCCGGCCGCGGTCCCGCCCCGGCGCAGCCCTGGCACAGCCCCGGCTCCCCCGACCCCGAGGGGTGAGCCGGGCTGTCCCTGCTCCCCTTGAAGAAAGAATCCCCTTCAAATGCGACTGGAATAAGGGAACAGCCGCGCTGGGCACCGGGAGGGGAGAGAAGCTCCGAAGGGACCCACCACTGCCGGTTCGTGCCCCCACGGAGCTCTGGGAGCTTCCTCAAGATGCTGTTTTTTCCAGCCGAAAAAGCTGAGTTTAACTTTTCCGCTCCCTTTCCCAGCATACCCGTACAGGCTCCACTGCCCTCATGTCAGCTAAGCCATTCCAGACGTGTTTTGGGTTATTTCCAGGGATTTTGGGAGTCCTGCTCTCCTCTGCCTGGCGTTTCACACCAGGAGAAAAACACCTTCTTCCACGGTATTCAATTTATTCTTCCAGAACAGAGCCAAGCAAGGGGCAAATCAAGGTTGAGGAGCAGCAACAACTTTATTTAACCATCATTCCTTTAACTAAGCCACAAATCAGTTCACAGTCTCTCTGGGATCCTTCCGGAGAGACAGGAAGAGGGATCCCCAGGACCTGAACAAGAGCTTGGGGACCTGTCAAGGAACCACTTGTCCTCAGCTGCCCCAGAACTGAAGTCAATTACAAAACAATCATTTGCAGCTTTAGCCTTTTGCTTCCCTGGCCCCTCCAGGGGCAGATCCTGCCCTTTCCAAACTCACTCCAACACCCCAAATCAGGGCCGCAGCACCTTCCCCTGACGCAAGCAGCAGTTAATAAACAACATCAGCTGCCACGGATCCCTCAGTGAATGATTCTCCAGGAGGAATGGAGGAGCATCCCCTGGCTCTGAACCTCCATGCTACCTCTGGCCCAGGGTCGTGGGTTTGCTTCACGCACCATGGGATGGGAACAGGGAAGAGAAATGATCTGGCATGCTCGGCCGCCCATCCTTCCTGCCACAGTTAATATTGAAGAGGGCGGCCAGCAAGGAGTAAATATTAATGACAGGGTATGGTGCAACCTCCACCCAGGAACATGTTACCGCACCACAGGCAGTTTTGGGAAAACTCGTCTTGCTCCAGTCACCCCTGCAAAGGGCTGCATATTTTTTTACTAGGAAAATGCTCCTTTCCAGAGCAAAATAGAGGCTGTGGGAGTGTGGGTCGGGTGCAAAGCTAGGTGGCTGTTACTGGAAGAGAGGTCCTCATATGGAAAAGGAGGAAGGAGCAATAAATACCTGGCTCTAGAGGGTGATCAAAGTGGCAGGGGTTGGCAGGAGCCAGAGGGCAAGGGACAGAAGGGAGTGGAAAGAGGTAAGAAACCCTCTTCTAAGAGATACTGACCCCTGGTGCCTTGTTTCTCCTCCTTTCACAGTCCAAATGAGACAATCAGTCCTTGAAAACAGTTTATTCTGCAGCTGAATGCTGGAATTCAAGTGCCTGCCCATAAACCAGCCCCACAGAGCAATCCACTCCTTTGCACCGACAATCGACCATTGCCCCAGCGACCTGCACACGCAGCACAGAGTGGGAGAGGCACAGCTCAAACTGGAGCACACAAAGCAGGGGAGCAAAGGTGACGCTGTCCTGGCAGCTGGCACAGAGGGACAGGCAGAAGCAGGGAGGACAAGGCCCAACCCTGCTCCCTACTCACATCAGGCGGCAGGGTATGGGGAGGGGGACATGGGGCTGCCCCAGTCACAGATGTGTCACAGACGCTTCGCTGAGTGAGCGCAGAGAGCAGCCAAGTCCTGGAGTGGCTGTGTGGCCATGTGGGCACAGGAGGAGATCACAGAGTGCAGCGCCTGGCTGTAGGCTGAGTGGGAAGGGGACACAGAAATGGTGTCAGGGGATGAAAGTTGCACTCCCGGCCTGAAACTGTGCTCAGCTCCAGCCTTTCACCACAGAGCAGAGATAGGACAACTGGGGTTTAAGGTAAATCTACATGCCTATAGTTTTCCACATGCCTGCTTGCACGCTCTGCACACTCCTGAGTACAAAGTGGTACGCAAGCCAAAGACTACTTTATGAAGCCCCAGTTTCCCTATTTTCTCTCCCAGATGACTCCCAGTTGCCCAGACAGGTACTTTCCCAAGTTGTGCTCCAGGTCAGAGCACTCAATCACTTAATGAAGACCATTTCCATGCCTTGATGCATCCTCCCAGTAGAAGATTCAGCATTTAAGGCAAATGACCTGTGTCCTTAACAAGATGATTTGCAGCATTTTCCTCATGGTTGAGTCCCCATGCACACGCGGCTGTGTCACAGCTGCATTACTTAACACACTGTAGGGACTAGTCCTTTGCTGAGGATGCCACTACACTCCCTAAGGGACAGAGCCTGACATGCCATCTCCAGAGTACGCTTAGAGGAGCATCTCTGCATAGTGGCACGAAACTACCTATCCTGGTTTGATTTTCCACTCTGTAATCAGGGATCCAGGTCTAGATGCCTCCTCTCTGGAAGCAGGAGCTCCTACCTTTGTGATTTTTGTAGAAGACACAGTTGTTGGCACAGGTATCTGGGTGCGAATCCCAGAAATCAGACCCACAGAAACACAGCGGGGGCAAGTCAATGTTACAGTGTTTGATCTTCTCTCTCATCTGGGCTCTCAGAGCTTCAGCATACCTGTAAGGGACCAAACATTCACTTCTACCAGCGACATCCAACTCTGCGTGGGGAGCAGGGACCGGCCATACCTTGCATGCTCCTTAACCCGCTGCTGTCTGTCCTTCAGTCTTCTCTCCTCCAGCTGGAGCTGGGCCAGGGCTTCCCAGGCTCCCTCTCCCAGGGAAGGTTTTCGCTGCTCAGCCAAATCCCGCATCCTCTGCTCCTCCATCCGGCGCTGATTCTCCTTCAGCCTCTTAATTCTGCAGGAATGCATATGCTTAGGGAGGGAGCTTCCCCATCCCAAACCCTCAATTCCAAGCGAATCCCTGTCTCTGAGGTCAGGGCACAGGGATCTGGTGATACTGCTGCGTTCACAGGCAAAAGTAACTCTACACTAAATCACAGCATGAAATCTATCAGCTTTAAAGATAAAATAAATACCCACCAGAAAGGACCAACACCTTTGCTTTCCAGCTTCCCATTGCTTTATGGGACAGCTCAGATCCTTCTGTAAGCAGCTTTCAGGAGCAGCAAGCATAACAGGACTGGGTACAGCAGAGACACTCCAAGGATCCCACCTTTACTCCAGAATAGGCTTTAAGATGCACTTTTAACCAAGCTTTCCTCTATTTCCTCAGTTTCCCTTGTATCTACACAGCCCTCCAGCCCTTAAGTAGGTCCTGGGTTGTGTAATTCCCACCAAGCACAACACAAATTTCCCTAACAAGACGCAATTGCAGAGCACAAAGACTTTACACCAAAGCATCTGCCATTTTATTCCCAAATGCAACAATGTCTCACTGCCAGGAGGCATTAAAACACAAAATCAAGGCTGGGGAGAAGCCAAGGGAAGGCAGTGTCATTAGGCAAGACATTTTAGATCTTACTCCATGTAGGGGGTCAAATCTTTACATCCAGCATGAAAGCGCTGAAGCCAAACTTCTCTGGTTGACGTTTGCTGAAATGTTTTTTAAATGAAATGTAGAGCTTCTAGCACAGCACTATATACCTGCTCCAGAAACTGAGGCCAAGGCCAACTCAGAGCTTTACACTCCATAATCACAAACCCAGCTCTTCCCTGCACGTGCTCCAAGGGGAAAAAAATAATAGAAAGGTATCACACTAACAAGGGAGACCCCGGGGCCTTGCCAGCCCTCGCAGGGCAGGACAAGCTCTCCAAAGCTCCCAAGTGCCATTAGAACATCAGGAATGTGGCCGGAGGAGCACTGATTAAGACTGGCGGTTTTTCCTCGAAAAAGTGATCATGAAAATCCTGCCCTGCCCTTTGTGTCCTGCTCCCACAAAGCCTGCCCACAGAAGAGCTGGGATGATCAGTTGTCAGTTCACTGGACAGCAAGCCAGGTAAAAACCAAAACTTAGAGAATCTTTCCTATTTTAGCGTGAATTTACAGAGCTCCTCCTTAACGAACACCTTCAAGGGAGAAGCTGAAAAATCCCCACCATAACCAATACTGTCACACAGATACTGAGTACAAACGAATGGAAATCGTTTTATGACACTGTATAAGTTTTTATAGCTGTGAGGGTGAAGGGTCTGATACTAAAAATGCCAGAGATAGGCACAGGTTAACCACAGCAGCATGACCTCACCCTAAAGTTTCTAAACACAGGCTCAGGTTCCCAAGAGTCGTGGTTTGGGAAGTTACATCCATCCCAGCCCGATGTTTCGGCTCCCAGCTCCTAAACAAGCTGCACCAGGACTCAGAAATTAGGTAGAGAAGTGCTGAAGGACCTGACATGGCCCAAGGATCTCTCTTGAGGGGTCAGTTGAGTGAATCCCACCCTGAGGTCAGAGCTGTGCCCGTTCACACCAGAAGAGCTCACAAGACCTTTCCAACCTTCTGAAGGGCCCTGCCCTGACAGAGGAGATGACCCCACCACCCACAAAGACTCACTGGGCAACTCGCTGCTGCCTCTCTCGCTGCTGCTGCTGGTCCTTCACTTGCTCCCGCTCAATGGCCATGAAGAGGCGCCGGCACCGCAGGAATTCACTCTGCCGCTGTGGAGAGGAAGAGAGGGACATTTGGAGAGAATATCCAGGATCAATATTGAGCTATATGAGTGCTAAGCTTGATTTCTGGAGGATGGAACCTTGCTCCTTCTCCAAGAGACCCTCAAATGGACATCTCCAAGTGGACATGACCCAGGACTAGGAAGCTGGAATGATGGCACTGAGGTAGGAGAGAAGGACCAAGTGACCTTGGAGCATTGAAGAGCTTTGTACCAGCATCCCTTCACTGAAGCTTCCTACAGATGGAAGTTCTTCCACCTGACAAATTCCTAAACTCTCACTTTCCTGAGGCTAAAAGAGCCATTTCCCACTTTAACCCACTTGAATTTGAATCTATCTGGGGCCTGCTGCTCCCCTGTGGCTCACTGGAATCCTGTATCTCCCCCAAAAAATGAACATGCAACACCAAGCTGGATCCACTACACACAGGAGAACCAAAGAGGTGGCAAAACCACTGGTAGGAAAAATCCAGGAGCCCTGCAGAGAACAACTCCCATAGGGATATTGAGGGTTTAGTGTATGGCTTTGGCTGATCTCACCGAGGCAGCAAGGGCAGGGAAACCTGGCTAAAGCTCACACCAAAAGCTCTGCCACAGAGGAGGTACAGAGCTAGCTTAAGCTCCACAACTCACGACAGCTTAAGGCATGAATTTTTCCCCATCAATGCCAAGAGCTTTGGACCAAGTTTGTCCATCTCACCCTGTGGAGAGAGCCCAGCATAGCTGAAGATAAAAGAGGAGGAGGGATCACCAGGCTGCCAGTAGAGAAAGCTGTATGGAAAAAACCCAGAGAGAGGAGAGTACTGCAAAACGAGTTGGGATGGATCAGAGCCAAGGAGATAAAAAGCAAGGGAATGGGGGGGGGAAGGAGCAGCCTGGGGAGCCCCAGCTGTTGTCATGCCACAAGAAACCACAGTCAGATTTGGGATCAGCTGGTTGAAAAATACTTGTAAGGAACAAAAACCATGCAAATTGTTCTGTAAATTGCAAGAAAGGTGACAGAAGGAGAGG
Source organism: Margarornis squamiger (assembly GCA_035222235.1). Classification (NCBI taxonomy): domain Eukaryota; kingdom Metazoa; phylum Chordata; class Aves; order Passeriformes; family Furnariidae; genus Margarornis; species Margarornis squamiger. Next base: position 1,716,173 of record JAWWTY010000064.1, on the reverse strand, counting down.
AAAGTGTTCCTCTTCACTGCAGGAGGAAGCAGGAAAATAAAAGTCACTCACTTTAGACATCCAGGACAAACATCATCATTCTGCATCGCTCAGATTAGCACAAGCCAAACCGTCCTGGACACAGGCTGTAAGCCCTCCTCATTAAACTATCTGCTCGGCATCAGGCCAGGCTTGAGACTATCCCAGAATCAGAGAAACCTTTATATTACAGCCTTGCACCGAAACAAGATAAAGTTGGGTTTGTTCTTTTTCATTTTTAAGCATTTTTGGCAGCTTCTTGCTCTCCCTGCAACTATAAGCAAGTGACCCCTAGCTTCTGCCAGGCAGAATGAATGGAGCACATTCCTTCTCCAACCCTTTGGTGTGATTCAGATCCCAGATTTTGCAGGATGAGTACAGAAGAGTTGCATTTAGTCACAAGAGACCTTAAAAAATAATGTGGTAGCTTTTCTCAGGACCTGAGACACCATGAAGATGAGCTGACAAACTAAACCTAGCAGGGTTTTCGTACCTCAAGGCTGCTCTGAGGCTTCTTCTCTGAGATTATCTGAGCCATCAGCATTCCTGACAGGCCCATCCCTTTCAGACAAAACCAGGAGGGCTTGGCTCCCCTGGACAGACCTGCTTCCTGGTTTCCTCTTGGTCAACACCAGCCCAGAGCACAAGGGGAGGTTGGTAATCAGCACGTGGCTTCAGGGGAGGCTCGGGTGGGCTCAATTCCTTCAGTGGCTTCAGGGGAGGCTCGGGCGGGCTCAATTCCTTCACCAACCCATCACAGACCTGGAAGACAATGTAAAGGAGCAGAATCAGCATCACCACCGTCAAGTTTCTCATCTTCCCTAAGCAAAATGCTCTTCACTGGAGACGAGTTCTCTGCATGATCCCTACAGCTTTATTTCGGGTACAGTTTGGCTACAGACAGGAGAGGTGTCACATATCCATACAGGAGCCTGAGCATGAAAGCTTTGCCAAAACACCTCTAAAGGTATCCTTGGAGGAGGTTTAGCTTAAATATGGATTTACACCTCCCCGAACTTTTATTATGAACTTTGTGAAATGTGAAAAAAATAATACAAAGTATCAGGGGAATTCCACAGCCAACATCTCCAAAAACCTCAGTGCAAACCTCAGCACAAACCTCCTCTATCCCCCCCCATTCACTATCTGCCTAGCCAGTACTTCTGCTCCAAGCTGAACTAATACTCAACCAAGGGTGGGCACAGCTGCCACAGCCATAAAGCCTTTGCCAACCATCCCAGGTAATCAGGGCAAACCGTTTCCACTCCCCAGATGCTCAACAAAATCTGCTTGAAAACAAAAGAGGAAAGATAAGATCAGCAGACCTCTTCAAGGGCAGGTCTACCACCCGGGGGCACCAGGATTGACACAGCCACTTCCTTCATCTGATACAAAGCTTTTTTCTCCCCCCCATCTTTTCTAGGAGGTTTCTGGCCGATTTGATCTCTTCCACCCTGTGCTGCCTCCAAGCAGGGCAGCAGGCCCGGGTCCTGCCGGCGCAGGCTGAGCACGGCTCCATGTACCATGCGGCTGCAGGGCCTGGGTTTCAGATTTTGACTGGGTGGCTGCCAACCGGCATCATGAGGCAGACAGGAATCAAACCCCTCTGAGGCCACAGCTGTACCGTGAAAGCAAGAAACAGCAGCGCCAATTTCACTGAGCTCCAACGCTGCTCCTAAGCCCACTTTGAGGACAGCAGGCTTAAGAGTTAAGCAGGCCTGAGGGAGCAACTGCTCTACTACAAGAGCAGCCTCTCCAAGACACCACAATAAACACAGTGATCCGAACCTCTTAAGACCAACCCTTACTTTTGCAAATTCAATTTTCATGTAGAAGTCATCATCCTGCCCAGCTGTGCCTTGCTCCTGCAGCTCAGCAGGCAGATCGTGGTGTCCCACCAGCAGCAGCTCCTCGCTCTCGTCCTCCGTGGGCACTGCGGCTGCTGGGCAAGGCTCTGGTTTCTGGAGAGGGTAGGAGATGAGTGTAAACGTGGAATTCAAATCTGGCTGCTTTGGCGCCAAGGGCAAATTCAGCACCCTCAGAGCAGCTTTAATACAAGGGCACACGTGCTGTCAGTTGGATGAGATCTGGCAGCACCGTGTGTTCAAGCAGCAGTGGGGCACCAGAGCCAGGAAACAGGAATGTAAAAGGGTGATATGTGACTACACTCTCCCCAACTGCAGAAGCAGTGGGACAGACGTGTGTGTGGGGCAACTGGAAGGCAAGGCAATGTTTCACAATGGCAAGGAGCTGGGATTTCTGAAGTGACACTGGAGTACTGAGCATACTCCTTCAGATGGGAAGTGGGCAGGCTCCCCAGTGGCAATCCACAATATTTTGAGAGGCAGCAGATTGTTTCCTACAAACGAAAGAATCAAAATGCCAGAAGCCAGCTTGGAGCCAGGATAAATTTTTTTCCCTTCGATTTTTTTTCCTTCAGCATGGTAGGAAGGGAAGAGCAAGACTGCTGACAGAGGGAGAGGATGGATCAGCAGACCAGGTCACACCAAGAATCCCTGGAGATGGCTCTGCTGCTATACAGGAAGGACAGAGGATAGCCTGGAGTCAGTCTGAACATGGAATTATTTGATAGGCACAGGAATTACCCTATCAACCCCATTATGACAGAAACGTGACACAGAACTGCTTTGGTGAGGATAAGGGAACAGAGGGGAAGGGTTATTGCTTTGGAAGATTGCTCTGGAGCCCTGAAGCTAAAAAGACATGAAACTGGGGGGGGAAAGCCACCAACTTTGTGAAATGAGATGTTGGGGAAAAGACTTTGGGTGCTGCCATGCTGGGGAGCTACAGCAGTCCACCAAACCCCGAAGGCAAAGGCTTGGTGAACAGGATGACCTGGAACACCAACAGGTCATTTCCAGATGATTACTGTGCGATATCTGCTTGGGATCGCAGGGAATTAATATTTTGGATGCTTTTGACCTGAAATGAAATCTCTCAGGGAAAGAAAGAGCAACGATTTTAGGAACATGGATTGTTGATTGGAGGGAATGCAATACTTTAGAGGGAAGAAGGAAAAATGAGAAGAAAAATGCAGAGAACAGGACCAAAGGAAAAAACATTTCAGCCAAAGGCTTGCTCTGGGCTAGCAGCAGGGAGAAAACTGCTGGTACTATTATTGGGAAGAAACAGTCAGGTTATTCCTAGAAGCTGAGGTTTTTAAGGAGGCAGGGCCTGTGTTGTGCCACTGCCAGGAGTGGCAGCCAAGGTGGGAACACCTCCCTGAAATCTGTGGAGGTCCAGATTATCAGAAAAGGGCAAAAAGAATAACTTTCTTTATTTAAAGAAGGGGGAAAGGAAATACTAAGTAGAAGATTTTACCCTGAAGAGTTTAACTGTGACTTTTGGAAAAACAAGAGGAAATCACCTTGCAAACTGCCTGTAAGCCACAAGAAAACAAGATAAGCAGCAACCAGCATAAATTTGTCAAGAGCAAATCAGGTCAGACAGGGTTAAATTTCTCCTACAACAGAAGGAAGAGGCCTTGGGCAAAGAGCAGCAGAAGACTTTGGGGTTCAGCTGAGCTCTTGACGTGGCCTAATTCAATATGGGGGTAAAGCAAAACCTCTTAGATGGAAGTCTGACATGGGAGGTGCAAAATTGATTAAAAACACAGTCCAGATTTGGTCTCAGGAGTTCACTGCACAGAAATAGGGTAAGAACTAGGTGTGCTCTCCTCCATGATTTCATTATCAGCCTTGATGAGGGAAGAAAGAAGCATCTTGATTAAACTACTGACCCCACTTGCAGTTGCAGAAGTATTAGGTGAAAAACCCCTGGGTTCAAACCAAAGAAATGGGCTGGAATACACAGCACAAGGAAATCCAGCGAGGACAAAAGCAGAGGCAGTATTACCAAGGGGGTTAAGTCCATGGTTATGTCCGTGGCAGCCTTTTGCACCTGAAGAGAAGGGAACACACAGCTGTCCTGCCTAGGTGGGAACGTGCCAAACCCTCAAACAGGGAGACAGATTCAGATTAATATTGGAGCTTTTGTCTCCTCAGCTACCTTAGAGTAATAAAACAGAACAATGCAAAAAATCAATATGTTCCTACTGGAATAAATCACCCACGGAAGCTGTTAAACTTCCTTATATAGATTAACTGTAGCTGCAGTGAGGCTGGGATGGGAGGATGGTCCTAAATCCCTCCCAGTGTTTCTCACTGCTGTGGATGACTTGCCCAGGACTCCCACAGATCTCCTGTAACCCTCTGGCTCCTCTGGGCAGTGTCTCTGTTATTTACGTGAAACGTTAGTACTGCTAATAGTGAAGTCATGAATCACCCCATCTCACTGAATGCATTGAGGGCTTGAACAGGAGGGATGTTTGGTGTCGGAAACAGGTAATGAGGTTTTTGAGCCCATAATTACAGTGTTTGCAGAGCTGACTTCATCAGAAATCCAAGAGCACACAGAAATCCAAGAGTACACAGAGGAGGAAGAGCCAGACCAGCCCTTATGTAAAAGGTATTTTCTAGATAATCAGCCAAGATCTACTTCACCTTTGGTGAACCTGAGAAAGAGACGGGAATGAAGAATTGCAAGATGGGCAGGAAACTGGCTACAGAGGCTGTAAGAGTAGGCTGGGTTGCTGCTGGTGTTCTCCAAAGTACATCAGTTTGAGAAATGTCTTGGCATAGAGAGCGGGATAATAGCTGCAATACAAAGTTGTTCTTGAGAACTGGAGGGGCAAAAGCAGGATGAAATTCAGCACAACAAAATGTGGGACTGACCTCCTGTGAACTGCTTCAAGGAAAGCAGCTGCATGCCAAGATTCTCTAGCAGAAGACAGCCCCGGGTGAGGGAAACACTCCAGATCTTTGCCACCCACACAAAACAGGGGACTGATGCAAGGGAAAGAGTTGTTGAGGTTTTCTGAAGAAATAAAGGTACCTGAGGGGAGAACTGGTAGTCACATGCCTCCCAAAGACCCAGATCACAATCTTGGATCACAAGCCTTCAAAAGTCTTTTTTGAATTCTTGTTTCTCCAACAGAGACATTTTCACCCCCCTTATCCTGCTGCCTTCTCTGAAAGGCAGTAAAGACAAAGAAACAGAGCACTCGGGGTCACAGAAATCCATGGGCTACCCATTAGGTGGGTCAGAAATGCACAATTTGCTTCATTCCTCCTGGAGAAACTCCCTGAATTATGCTTTGGACTTCCTAATTAGAGCCAAACCTTCAACAGTTTGCAAGGTGATGTCTCTCCTCCCAGCCCAGGCCGCCCTTGCTCACCTCCCGTCTCCAGCTGCCACCGGGGAGCATGGGGGGATCCGCGCCAGGCGACACGGTCCTGCGGGATGCCAGCCTGCGTCGCACCTGCTTCACAGCTCTGCTGAGCTGCGGCCAGAGGGAAGGGAAAGACAGCACAGCACAAGTTCAGCTGCACAGAGAGATCTCCCAATCGCTCTGCCCCAGCCAATGGGCTTGATCAAGGCAGCACAACCCAACACACAATCAGCCAGGGGTCTTTCAGAGCTACCCCAGGGTATTGAAATCTCAATCCAGGCAACTCATCTGATTCCAAAACACAATGCTGAGATGCCAGATCCTCAATTTTCCTGCTTGGTGTCCAGCCAGAAGTCATCTTCCATCTTAAGGTACTTCAACTGAAATCCACCCCACAGTGCTTCAACTGGAGTAACTCCAGCTCCTAGGCAAGCACACAGGCTTTATAAACCACGAAATGTAGAAGAAGCATCACTTAAAAAAAACCCAAAACAAAACAAAACCAAAAAAACCTTAAAACAGTCCTCAAGGCAGATTTTTCCAGATTTTTGTCTGCAGGAGACAAGCTGCAACGAGCTGGCACCACCTAGTGCCACCTCTGCGCCAGGACACGGCTGGCAAAATGCTGTGTCTGCGAACAGAGTTCAGCTACAGCATCCTCCGAGGAGGCACCTGTGACCCAGTTGGATGCTCTGAGGAGCACAACATTCAGGGTGGAAAAATGGGAGCTAATATTTCATTCAATACTAAACCCCAAGTATTAGGGATGTGCTGTAAAAGGAAAAAGAAATATTGCCTGTTCTCAATTTCAAACATCAAGAACCCAGGATGCTGAAGCAGGGGTGAAAACACAGGAGGGGCATGGCTCACCTTGGCAGCTTGCTGCTGGAATGGCTCACCACGCATTCCTTCCCACTGGGCCGGGCTGGAGCCAGCACCATGCCCACAGATGATGGGAGTGGGGCGGTTCTGGAACAGGCACACATTCTTCCAGGGCATCGAGTACTGCACAGCAACACAGCTCTCCCACTCCGCCTGCCAGGAAAAAGCCACGTGGTATCTCCAACTATCACCTGCAAAGATGTCAACCTTCACCCTTGGGTGGCATTTCTTGGGATGGAGGTTGTGGCTCTCCATGGTGAGAGAATACAAAGAACCATCAGGCTCTCAGGGGCTGAGGACATTTGCAGGCTTCCCGCTTGGAGCTGGCAGACTTACACGAGGACATCCCCAAACAGCCATGGAAACAGCCCAAACACCCCAGGGGCAGCCAAAGCCGGTGACATTTCAGTGCATTCCCTTCTGTGCCACAGTCAGATTCTGGCAAGTCTCCCCAGCACTTGTTTGAGAATAGAAAGGATTAAATATATTCATAGGATAATCCAAAACAAGCCCATGGGGGGAAAAGGGAATTTGGAGACAGCGGGAAAGTGTTCCTTAAAAACTATTTGGCTGCTTTGGAAGAGGGATTTGAAAAGGGACAGCAGAAAAGCTGTTCTGCCTCAAACACAGCCAGGACACATTCACATCATTCCCAGCTCTGGCCTGGATGCTTTTTAACTCCAGGCAATTCTGCACAGGACTCTGAGACTCTGCTCGCTGCTGCCCAAGGGAGCCAGTGACCTTTCCGTGGGGAGGCTTCAAGCACCTTCAGCACCAGCCAAGGTGTCACACTGACCCAGCCTGCCAGGACACTACTGGCCACCACAGGGTCTGGGACCTGAGATTTTCCCATTTTTTCCTCATTAACACCTTAACTTGAGCTCCAGTGTTGGGATTTTTCCCACTTTACATTGGGTTTGGAGAAGTTTCTCCTGACAGAGCCCTGCTTACCACTTCACAGGACTTCTGCAGCTCCTGCCGCCGGCGCATCCTGACCTGCCGGTTCACCCGCTGCCTCACCTCGCCCTGGAATCTCCTCAGGCGGGCTGCCTTCTCCCGCTGCTGCTCCTTCAGCTCCTGCTCCACCCGGAATGCTGAAGCCTGCAAGAGGCAGAAGCAGATTTCACATGGGTTTTGCAGCATTAAAGCAGCTTGTATCCCTGTATCCACTTTTCGCCCAACTTGCAGCAACCAGGCAGACAAGAAGCACTCAGCGCAAATGTCATGTTTTTAAAAAAATCTGTGGAATAACAGCTTGGACAATGTCTACTGCATTATTATAGGCTGGATTGAGTCTGACTAGACAGGTGCAGAGTGTGCCTTTGCTTCTCTGCAACACACCAAAAAGGAAAGAAAAAGGAACCTCATGCAGCAGTTCTCAGCTCCTGCTCCCAAGAAAGGATGCTCAAATATCCAAACCCTGGCTCCAAAAGGAATAGGCCAGCCCCTCATCCTGTTAACACTCTGCAAGGCTGGAAGCACATCAGGAAAGCAGTTCACAGAGCACAGCACTGCTCTGGAATATTTTTGCCATTTGAAGTGAAAGATTAACAGCAATGACCTGAAAACCCCCCAAAAACCATTTCTTCTCCTTGCAATCCTGCCAAGCAACTCTGCAACACCACCATGGCTTAAAGACCAATCACTCTCTTGGCTGCCACCACAGCAAGAGAAACCAGAGACTGAAGGGATGGAGGAAAGGAGTGAAGCTGAAGATAAACTTGGAACACTCCCAGCAGCACAGTAGGGTCAGCACAGCCCAACAAGGCTCCAAGATGGGGAGAAATCAACACTGTTACAGATAAAACCAAGCCAGAGCTTCAGCGAAAAGCCCAGCACCAGCTCACCCACTGTCCACCTCAGCAGCAACTCTGATGTAGGAGGCATTAATACGTATTAATTAAAAGTATTAAATAAGCTCAGATAACCCTGGGCAGAGCACCCTGGCACCCCAAGGTCTCAGGAAGAGTTCAGCTTCCCCAGAAGTTTCATGGTGCCAAGATGGAAGTTCTGTGGAATATGGAGATGATTCATTTCCATATATTATCTCAACCTTTCAGGATTTAAATTACAATATAAAAATAAATCATCTCAAAAGGGCAGGAGCTTCTGTAACGTTCAGACATTAATTACAGGGGACTGAACTCATCATCCGATATTTAATGCACTTTTAGTCCTCTTAGAATAACCCTCAAAGCAGAAATCCCTGAGATAAGCATCCATAAAGATTTCCTTAAGTGTTTCTAATGGGGTACAGCTGTGATTGGCTCCAGACCCCGAAACACTCATTTTTTTAAAAAATCAGCAACACGGAATAAAAATCTTGGTTCACCAACATCCTTTAGGGATGAGTGGGAAGGTGAAAAGCAGTGTTGGCTGGGTTGCCCACCTGACTAGTGTTTAAAATTGATGCATTTCTCCCCCAAACCCACATTTCATTGAAGGGGAATCAACTCAGAGAGATGCTGTGGGCTTGTGCAAAGGGAAGGCCAGGCTACATAGGCATCATGGCAGCTTCTGACCTCACTAAAAATCATTAGAATAAGTTACTATTTGTAGGAGCAATGTTCCTAGCCACCTTCAGGCTGTGAAAAAGCTCATTTTCAGCTGTGATCACCCCTGTGGGTTTTACTGGCACACTGCGGGGCTAGAGACGGCGCCTTCGGTGCACTCACGAAGGCGGGGCTGTGCTCCGGCTGCCCCGGGCCACTCTCCACCCAGACGCCCACGGGGGCCACGCTCTGGTTCCTCTCGGCCAGCACCCGCAGGCTCCGCCGCGGGGGTCTCGCCAGGTGCTCCCCGGGGGGCTGTCCCGGCCGCCGGCGCCGCTCCTGCCCGGGGGGCGCCATCCCGGCCCCGCCGGGGCGCGGCCCTGCGCAAGGGGAAGGGAGGTGAGGGTGGGCTCCCCGGCCTGCCCCCGCCCCGTCCCCTGCCCCCCGCGACCACCGCCCCTCAGCCGGGGGCACTGCAGCGCCCGCGGGGCTCCGCCGGCCCCGGGCGCCGGCCCTCGGCCCCGGATGCCGGCCCTCGGCCCCTCCGTGCCCGCCGGGCTCCGCCGGCCCCGGGCCCCCCACATTCGGCTCCGCCCGCCGGGCCCCCAGTCCTGCGTGGCCGAGTCCTCCTTCACCTCCTGCCCCGCTGCGCCCCATCCCGACCGGCACCCCCCGCACCCTCACGTCCCCATCCCTCCGCGGCCTCGGGGCCCCTCGCCCTTGTCCCGTCCCACCCTCCTCATGAGGACGCAGCACCTCCATCCCCCATAGCGCCCCCGGCCCCACCAACGGCCGCTCCGCGTCCCGGCGCCACTTCCGCCCCCCGGCCCGCCCCCCGCGCCTCACCGGCGACACGGGTTGGCGACCCGGGTTCGAGACCCGCGTCCCACGGAAAAGGGAGGGCGCGGCGTGGGTGGTGATTGCTCCCCAGAGCACCCCCGAAACAGCCCCCCGAGCGTCCCTGGAACACCCTCTGCACAGAGCATCACTCTGAAAGTCGCCCCCAAGTATCCATATAGTGTCGCCCACACTATCCCTGAACGCCCCCCAAGTACCCCCTTACAATGTCTCCACACAGTATCCCCGCAAAACTCCCCACAAAGCATCTCCCAATGGCATGATTGTAAAGTGTCTCCCTCAGGAGTCAGCCCCCCTCAATGTCCCCCCAAAAGTATCTTAAAGCATCTTCTTGGAGCATCCCCCAAATCCCTCCCTATAGCACCTCCCTGTAGCGTCCTCTCCAAAAGTCCCTCTAAGCCCTCCCCGTACCATCTCACCATAACACGTCCCCCTCCAAACGACTCTCCCAAAGCACCTCCCTCCCTCTGGGACAAGACATTTGGAGGTCTTGACCCCTTTTGGGGACCAGGAAGCCTCCAGTGGGGGCGGGTGGTGGCTCGCTGGGGTGATGAGTTTGGCAGGTCTCAAGAGTGGGGGTGGGAAGTGGCTCTGGGCATCCTGCCCCACATCCCGCTGCCCTATTCAGCGATGCCTGGGAAACCAGTGCTAATTGGCATCGGAGCTGGAACGAAGCCTGGATGTGACCACAGCTTCGTTTTAGAGCCTGGGAAGACAAAAATAAGAGGGGGGAGCTCCTTTAGAGTGAGGGTCCGGCTTTGAAAAATACCCCTCCAAAAGAAAACTCCAACTTAACGGATGTTCAGAGCCCTAAATCCCCCTGGATTGTCTGTGGAGGGGACAGTAAACCTTACTTGGGCTTGGTGGGGTGATGTCCCTAACCTCGAGTGTGTCCCCGGAACTGGGAAAACATGGAACTGGGGGTCTGTAACAGGGGAAAAATTGCAAATCTGAATGTTTTTTCCTCAAATAAATGTCAGCTCGAGGCCGCTGGGGAGGCGAAAGCCACCAGGACACAGGGCTCTATTGAGAAAGGCAAGAACAAAAAAAAAAAAAAAAAAAAAAAAGAAGGGAAAAAAATAAATTAGCCGGGCGAAGCGCCAAGCCGGGAGCTCCGAGGGACGTGCCCGGAGTGGGGAAGCGGAGCAATTCGGGGGGCGAGCCTGCCCGAAATGTGGGGAGCGTCGGCTGCCCTGCGGGGCCACCCCGCTCCCCCCTGCTTGCTGCCGGTGACCTGGCTTCTGGCGCTGCACGCAGGTAGGGACATTTCCCATTTTTCCATGGTTTTCCCTTTTTTCCTTGGGTTTTGGGGTTGTCCAGAGGGAGGTTGAGGGCCGGGGGGTGATGATAACGATATCCGATGGAGGAGGGTTGGTGTGGTTTGCTGCACTGTTGAACGTACCCTCTCCTTGGGAGGCAGAAAGAAGGGGGTAAAATTGGGAATTAAACTGGGGAAAACACTCTCTGGAGCCAAGCGGGTCCTGATGGGGGGGTGGAATTGGCACCGCCCCACCCTGAGCTTCTACCAGCTTTTTATCTTCCCCAAACCCCCTCTTTTCTCAGCATCCGGAGATGTATTTTCTTACCCATACTTCAGCTTTCCTAAAAAGCTCATTCCCGCTCCCCCCGCCAATTTCTACGTTTGCCCCATCTCATTGCAACCCTGATTTACTCCATCACTTATTTCCTAAATCCTCACATTTTGGGGTTTAATGAACCCCAAGCTGCCTCATCCCATGTCTGGCAACACAGAAAATCACCTGCAACAATTTTGCCCCATTTTAGCAAAATTTGGACCCAAAAACAAATCTGGGGAGGCCCCATTTCCCTCTGGATTAGGAGGATGGATGCAAAGAAAAACCGCCTTTATTTATTGCTGGCTTTGATTTAGACCCTAAAGCCCCACCAGGGCTCCCAAAAAATGTTGTGGTACTTTTTCCAAAGAAATAGGGATTTATTGCATGAAATAGCTAGGAAATGAGGATTTTTGGTGTTCTCTTTTCAACAGAAGCCATCAAGCAGGCTGGGACATCTGCATTCCTAAGCAAAGGATACTGTAGGAAACGGCAATGTTGCCTGATTTCCCAAAATTTGTTACCCAGGGTGGAGAAAAAATTAGGAATTGGGTTTAAAAAGGGAAGAAACAGTTAATGAGCAGTGATTTGGAGGTGCAGAGGGGGCAAGGATGCATTAAAAGCCATGTCCCCATCCCATGCCTGGGTTTTCCCTATGGGGGATCCCCTAAATTTGGTGAGTCAGGGCATGTTTGCGGGGCAAGCATGGCGCTACTGAGGAGGATGGATAGACGGACGCTGCATACCAATAGGTCCCATGACTTTTCGGGCTTGTTTAAGGCCTTTCTTGCTCCTGCTTCACCCTCCCCAGCTGGTTTTCCCACTCTCCCCTCCTTTTCAATATGGGGTTTGTTCACCATCAGATGACGGCATCTGGAGGGGGGGTTCATAGATGGGACCCCTGGGATGGCAAGAGGATGATGAAGCTAAGGTATTTTGGGGAGAGAGGATGTTTTGGGGAGGCCCCTCCCCAAAACCCCATGTTTTTCCACTCTGTCCTTGCCTTTGTTTTTTTTTGGCTTAAAACCAGCAATGAGGAGTGATGCACGTGCACTGACCCCCGTGATGTAGTTTTTCATCTGAGGGGGGCTTTGTCTGAACAGGAGCATTGAATGGGGATATGGCAGTAGGTTGCAGAATCCTCCCCCCATCATTTCTGGAGGGATTAAGGCATCTTTGCGAAGCGTGGCATTGATCTGGGCACTGAGGGCTCCCACCCACCATGAAGTTTTTGGGGAGTGATGATTCATCTTTGCCAAAGGTTGCATCGGACTGCCTCCCCCCCCTCTGCATTTTTTGGGGTGATGTGTGCATTTTTGCAAAAGGTTGCATCAATCTGACTGCAGGACCACTTCCCCCAGCATTTTTTGGGTGATACAGGAATTTTTGCAAAGGGTTGGTTTCATTGACCTGAATGCAGGACTGCTCCTGCCTCCTGACGAAGTTTGGGGGGCAATAATGCATCTTTGCAGAGGGTTGTATTGCCCCACCCCCCATGCCCAAAGCAATGTTGGAGGTGGTTCTGTGATTTTTGCAGTGCACTTTGGGGGTGATGTGCATCTTTGCAAAGGCTATGGAAACAGGTTGGGCATTTTGGGGGTGCTCAGCACAGCTCTGGAAGGGGGTTCCCCAGTTTTCTCAGCTCAGCACCCCACTGTGTCTCTCCACCCCAAGGTCTGCTGGCCGGAGTGAACATCACCAGCCCCACACCGCTGGTCCGTGGCACAGCGGGCAAAGCGGCACTGCTATCGGTGCGCTATGCCAGTGCCAGTGCTGACAAGCCAGTGGTCAAGTGGCAGCTGAAGCGGGACAAACCTGTCACCGTTGTCCAGTCCATCGGCACTGAGATCATTGGCAACCTACGGCCCGATTACCGTGACCGCATCCGGGTGCTGGAGAACGGCTCGTTGCTCATCAGCCCCTTACAGCTGGCTGATGAAGGTGCTTACGAGGTGGAGGTGTCCATCACCGATGACACCTTCACTGGCGAGAAGACCATCAACCTCACTGTCGACAGTAAGGGCTTGAAGGGTATCCTATGGAGATTCAGTTCTCCATGGGACATCTTCCCTGAGTACATTTGGGGGGGGGTTCTCCAACTGGGAGGTGATTTGAGAGGTTTCAACCACCCCACGCAGCCAAGATACATCCCTGGTGGGGTTTTGATGTCTTTCTTCCTGTCTTCTGGGCCCATCTGTCACCCGAGACAGAGCTTCACCATGGTTTCCCTACTCATCCACAGTTCCCATCTCCAAGCCACAAGTGCTGGTGGCCTCCTCAACGGTGCTGGAGCTCAGCGAGTTCTTCACCCTCAACTGCTCACATGAGAATGGCACCAAACCCACCTACACCTGGCTGAAGGACGGCCGGCCGCTGAGCAATGACTCCCGACTGCTCCTCTCCCCCGACCAAAAGATCCTCACCATCACCCGTGTCCTCATGGCTGATGATGATGTCTACAGTTGCCTGGTGGAGAACCCCATCAGCCATGGCCGCAGTGTCCCCGTGAAACTCACTGTCTACCGTAAGCTACCTGTTCCCCCCTCTTGTATCCCCAGGGTTAGCCATCCCTGGCAGATGCTTTCAGCTAAAATTTTGGGGGTGTTCCTCTCTCTCATTCTTCTCCCCCAGGCCGGAGCTCTCTCTACATCATCCTGTCCACAGGAGGCATCTTCCTTCTTGTCACCCTGGTGACAGTTTGCGCCTGCTGGAAACCCTCCAAGAAGTACGGCTTGGGGTAACATGGGAGACCAAGGGGGTTGTTCCATCTTGTCCCATCCTGTCTTGTCCCATCCTCTTTTGTCCTGTCTCATCTTTTCCCATCTTATCTTGTCCTGTCGCATCACATCATACCTCATCCTATCCTGCTTTGACCCATATATCCTGTCACATCCCATCCTATCTCCTACCATCCCATCCTGACCCATCCCATCCCATCTTGACCCATCTCATCCCATCCTGTCTTGACTCATCTGTCCTGTTCCACCCCATCCCATCCCACCTTGGCCCATTTCTTTTGTTGCATCCTATTTTATTCCATCTGATCGCATCTCATCTTATTCCATTTCATCTTGTACTCTTCTGTCTCATCCCACTCCATCCCATTCCAGCCCATCTTGTCCCATTTCATTTCATCCCATTCTACCTCATTCCATTCCACCCCATCCCATCTCTCCCTCCCAACAGCAATGGGCCCTTTCCTGGCTGAGCCACAGGCAGCCCCCCCACTGCCCCCACCACGATGCCGGTTCTGCCCCATCCCCTCTCCCTTCCCAGGGAGAAGCGACAAGCGGAAACACAACCAACCTCCGACTACGCTGAGCAGGATGAGGAGCGCCTAAAGCATGAGGGTGAGTGCCAGCCTTGGCATGGCAGTGATGGGCTGGGGGAACAGCAATGCCACTGGCACTGTGAGCAACACCTTGCTTCCATGCAGCTGAGGGCATCCCACGGAGTGGTGAGCATGAGCGCAAAAACCCAGTGGCCTTGTACATCCTCAAGGATAAGGTGAGCAGCTGGTAGCACTAGTAGTGTGCTGGCACAGGGTATCACACCCCACACTCATCTGCTCTTGGCTTTTGGCAGGACTCACCAGAGGCAGAGGAGGATTCACCGCCTGAACCCCGTGGCACAGTTGAACCAGGTTACACCAGCTCACCAGTACCAGCAGCCGGTCGCTCACCGGGACCAGTGGGGCGTTCGACTCGTCGTTACCATCGCTCACCAGCTCGCTCGCCTGCCTCGACGCGGACCCACAGGTCACCACCAGGTTCGCCAGCACGTTCCCGTGGTGCTCCACGGCTGCTGCGGACTACCGGTGTCCATGTCATCCGGGAGCAGGAAGAGGCCAACGCTGTGGAGATCAGTGCCTGAGCAGGGGGGACTGTGTGCACTTTGGTGGCGGCGTGCAAGCAAGTGGGGACACTGGTACAGCCCCATTTCTGCCACTGGGCATCATTCCACTTGGCGTAAAGTCACTAATTTCCTATTGATCCCACCTGGAGCTCCCCTCTTCCGTCCCCTGTCTTCCTGGGGCGTTGCTTTAATGGCTTTCTCGCCAGGATGAGTGTGCAGGGAGTGTGCAGGAAGCACACACATGTGCAGAGACAACATGCAAATAGTGCACAGAGAGTATGCAGGAGAGTGTGCACAGAGAGCACGCAAGAGAGTGTGCACAGAGCATGCAGAGAGAGTGTGGAAGCAGTGCACAGAGACAGCATGCATGGACAACACATAGTGTGTGCACACAGGGTGCATGGGGGCAGGCACAAGAGTGTGCAGCGAATGTGCACACAGTGTGCAGAGAGAGGATGCACAGGGCGTTCAAGAGAGCATGTGGAGCACATGGAGAGAACACACATGGAGCATGCAGCTAAGAGCGCACAGAGCGTGTGCAGAGTGTGCACAAAGTGTGCAGGTAAGACCATACACGGCATTTGCAGGCATGCCAGCACTGGGTGTGCTCTCCGAGTGTGCACAGAGCATGCAGAGAGCATGAGTGTGCAGAGAGAGTCCATGCAGAGTGCACATGGAGCATGTGGAGAGAGTGTGCATGCAGGATTTGCATGGAGATTGCAGCGGGTGTGCAAAGAGCTTGAGGAGAGAGGATGTATGCAGCACTTGCACAAAGCAGTCACCAAGTGTGAATGGCACATGTGGTGTGGAAATATGTTTGTGCACAAAGTGTGCAGCTGAGTGTACACAGAGTGTGTGGGTGAGCGAGCACATCGTGTTGGCACAGGCGCATGTGGAGCCTGCAGCGAGTGTGCAAAGAGCACATGTGTGGTGCTCGCACAGTGTGCATGTGATGCATGTGGAAAGAGCGTGCACAAAGCAGCTGACTGTGCTCAGAGCACGCTCGAGCACACAGGGAGCACACGCGCAGCACGCCCAGCAACTGCACGTGCACACACATGTCTAAGAGCACCATGCCTGCCTGTCAAGGCACACACCCCGATGTGTGGAGCAGGGCATGCACTTGCACACAGACTTGCCCAAGGACACACGTGCACAAAGGTGGCCTAAACGGGGGGGCTCCCTCCTGCTCCCCAGCTCCCTGGATGCGCCATCCCCTAAATGTGGGCTGGAAGCCCTGGCCCGAGCACTGCCCCTCTGCCGCGCCAGGGTTTTCTGTGAAAATATCCCAGTTTTGGGACGCACGCTGTCACCTCTCCCCCAGGCCTTCCCAGGAAATAGGTTTAGGATGAAAAGCAGAGAGCAGCTGGCCAAGCGAGCCAGGCCCTGGGGCACTCAGGGTGGTGCCGGGG
This sequence comes from Margarornis squamiger, assembly GCA_035222235.1. Classification (NCBI taxonomy): domain Eukaryota; kingdom Metazoa; phylum Chordata; class Aves; order Passeriformes; family Furnariidae; genus Margarornis; species Margarornis squamiger. The sequence continues at coordinate 1,699,831 of JAWWTY010000064.1, read as the reverse complement.
CACCCTGGAGTGCTCAAGGTGCACTACTAACCAATAAACTAAACATATTACCCGGCCAGTGCCAGCACCCTTGGGTGTCTTTGTGAAACAGGGCCTACCCCCGGGATGGGGGGACACATGAGAGGTGGGAAATGGCTGAGACCACACAAGCTTGTTGCACCTGGCTGGCACCGAAACTTCAGCTTGAAGAGCCTGGGAGACCCTGGACTGTTCACCCTGGTCCCTACTAATGGTATCATCAGCTGAGAGCTCATTTCTTCTTAATTCAGGTTCATCTGAATATGGCAGAGGATGGGGCAAATTTATTCTGACTAATTAAATTCATTGACTGCTGGTGGCCTCAACCCCGCTGTCTCCAGATGCTGCCAGTGCCACTGCGTCCAGGTGCTCCCAGTGCCACAAGGTGGCTAAGCTGTTTTGTTCACCACAACCTGACCCCCCTCCTCCCCTCTGCATTTCCCGGCCCCTGCATCCGGCTATTGTATTCCCCCCATCCGGAGCCAGATCCGGCCCCGGTGTGGACAGGGAGGGACTGGGATATTGGGAGGAACTGAGAAGACTGGCTGGGGCTGGCATGGCGGGCGGTTGGGTGACGGTGCTGGGCCTGGGGCTCTGCCTCGCCGCTCTGCACCGTGGAGGTGAGTGCAGCTCATGGGGACACAAAATCCCCTTAACTCTGCCCACACCAGGGCTGAAACCGTGCCCATTTGGGGGACCCGCTGGCATCCTCCTGCCTCCTTGTCACCCCACAGGCTGCCACTTGCCCAGCACAGCCACGGCACCACAAATTCTGGCTGGTAAGAACACTTGGTGGGGGTAGATATGGGTGGGGGGACCCCAGAAAGTCCTGTCCCCTCCACCCATGGTGTGCCCTCCCCACCGCAGTGCTGCGGGACAATTTCCGCCTGCAGCCGGGGGATTTGGTGACCACAGCGGGGCAAGCATTGGAGTTGGATTGTGTCCCCCCCTTGGGGCACCCTGAACCCCGTGTCACCTGGAAGAAGGACGGGGTCACCTTGGACTTGGTCGGTGACAGGTATGTGGTCACCAATGGGAAGCTGAGGGTGGCACCAGCACAACGGAGCGACTCTGGGCTCTACATCTGCGTGGCAGCCAATGCAGCAGGCAAGAGGGAGAGCCGGGGTGCTCGCGTCTCCATCCTGGGTAAGCCAAGGGTCTTCCATGGGTGGTGGGCATGTCACACCCAGCCATGGTGCCACATCCTCAATGCCGCCCTGCAGAGAAGCCGACCATTGTGCGTCACCCGAGTGATGCCGTGGCAGTGGCCGGCAGCACCGTGGAGCTGGGCTGCAGCGCCCAGGGTGACCCGATGCCACGAGTGCAGTGGCACAAGGAGCGTGGGGACCTGCCCTGGGGCAGGTACGTGGTGGCAGGGGGGAGGTGTCCAACCCCTGGGGTGGAGATGGGGCTGACTGAGCTGATGACCCACAGGCACGAGGTGGACCAGGAGCACACTTTGCGCCTCTATGCTGTGACACCCACTGATGCCGGCACCTACGTGTGTACAGCACAGAGCCAGCTGGGCACCGCTGCCGCCGCCGCCCTTCTCCACGTGGAGGGTCAGTGGTGGGACTTCCTCCACCTTCACAGGCACCCAGGGCCATCTGGGGGTCCATGCAAGGGGATCCATCTGACAGGGTCCATCTAACAGGGTTCATCCAAGGGGGTCATTCAAGGGGAGTCCATCTATGAGGGTTCATCCAAGGAAATCTAAGGGGATCCATTCAAAGAGAGTCCATCAAAGGGAGCACTTCCAAAGGTGGGTCCATCTAAAAGCATCCATCCAACAGGATCCACCTAAGGATTCCATCCAAGCAGGTCCGTGTAAAGGGATTCATCTAAGGGGATGCATTGAGGTGGGAGTCCATCCAAGGGGATCCATACAAGAAAGCCCACCTAAAGAGGATCCAGCCAAGCTGATTCCTACAAGAAGATCCATTTAAGGGGGTCTGTCCAAGGTGGGAGTCCATTAAAGGGGGATAGAACAAGAGGTATCCATCCAAAGGGCCCATCTAAGAGGTACACATCAGTAGGGGTGTATCATGGGGGCCCATTCAATGTCCACAAAGACAACATATCAAAGGGGGCCTATCCAAGAGAGGTCCATACAAGAGCTGTCCATCCAAGACAGGTCCATCAAAAGGTATCTGTCCAAAGGGGTCCATCCAAGGGGTACATTTGAGTGGATCAATCGAGGCAGACAACAGAGTTTCCAGGTACAGGTATCTGAGGTGGTTGTCTGGGCAGGTGCCAGGAGACCTCACTCCTGCCTGGAGCTGCCATTAGCCTTCCCCTCTCTACCCCACAGATCGGCTGCCAACAGGCCGTCGTGAGACTGCACCACGGGACCTGCTGGCTGTGCGGCTGCACCTGGACAATGGCACTGCCCTGCCCACCGCTGCTGTCCGGCTCTCCTGGCGGGTTGGTGTGATTCTGGAATTCCCCCAAGTGGAAGGGGTGGGATGGGACACGGGGATGAGGCTGGACACATTCCCACGTCCCACCATGACTTGGAACCCTTCCCATCCCCTTCAGATGCTGATGCCAGTGCCTGTGCCAGTGGGCTTCATGGTACTGTACCGCAGCCTGTTCCCGGCCACCACCTCTTGGGTCCAACACGACGCAGGCAGGGAGATCAGCACCATCATCCCCGCGCTCCGCAGGGGCTACAAGTATGAGTTCAAGGTCCGACCCTACGCTGGAGGGACCCAGGGCTTGGACAGCAACAGTAGGCACCTCTGGATACCTGAGGAAGGTGCGCTGTGTGTCCCTAGGGATGCCTGGGTGGAGGATAGGGAGGTTGGTTGGGGGTCCCAGCGGTCTGAGCACCCCTTTCCCAGCAGTGCCAAGTGCAGCACCCCAGGACATCACTGTGGCCCAGGCTGAGACAGGGAACAGCACTGTGGTCGTGAGCTGGGAACCACCTCCTCCCGAGGCTCACAATGGCATCATCCGGGGCTACCAGGTTTGGGGTGACGGGGCGAGTGGGTAGGGCTGGGGGTCTTCTGACCAAGGAGGGTCTATCCAACAGGATCCATCCAAGAAGGGAACCTGTCAAAGGTGGGGTCTGTCCAAGGGGGAATCCATCCAAGAGGTCCATCAAGGAGGGATCTCAACATGAGGGTTCATCCAAAGGGGCTAACCCAAGTGGAGGTCCATCCCAGGGCATATGTCTAGTGGCTCTCATTCAAAGGGGTCTAACCTAGGAAATTCATCCAAGGGGGGTCCATCCAAGGGGGATCCATCAATGTGGGTCCATCCTAGTGGCATGCAAGGGAGCCCATCCAAAGGGGTGCATCCAAGGGGGATTCATCCAGGACATTCATCTAAGGGGACCCATCCAAGTCAGTCTATCCAAAGGGGGTCCATCAATGGCGGTCCATCAAGGGACATTTGTCTGAGGGGGTTCATCCAAAGTGGTCCATCCAGGGGGATCCACCACAGGGGGGTCCATTAAAGGGAGTCCATCAAGGGTAATCATCTAAGGGGATCCACACTCTTGGTGCCTGCCAGATCTGGTCAGTGGGCGAGGGCTGGCAGCACCCCACCAACAGGACAGTGGACGGAAGCACCCACCGCCTGGAAACCTTCCTTCCACACCCTGGGGTCGAATTCTGTGTCCAGGTGGCAGCTTTCAACGGTGCAGGGCTGGGGGTCCCCAGCAATGCTACATGCGGTATCCTGGGTAGGGGATGGGGAGCAAGGTGGGAAGTGGGTGGGGGTCAAGTTTGTGACATGAAGCAACACTGGTGGGACTCTTGTAGGGCTGACAGTGGGGAGCAGCGGGGTGGTCCAGGCACTGCGGCAGCCTGCAGTCATCGCAGCCACCGGTTCCATGCTCTGGCTAGCCTTACTCGCCCTCCTCCTCCTCCTCTGCCAACGCCGTGCCAGCCAAGATGCCGCAGCTCGCCGCAGGTGAGAGGTCGTGGGGTAAGGGACATGGGGGATCCCTGGTGTGGGGAGGATGGGATGCCCTGACAGCATGTCTTGCCCTGCAGGCTGGTGGCCGGTGACTCGCCGTGGCTTGGTGGTCCCTGGAAACCCAGCTGTGCCCCCCGAAACCTCAGCAGCAGCAGCAGCCTCAGCAGCCGACTGCTGGGCAGTGACAGCAGGGACCCCCATCCCTCCAGTGAGCCCCATTGGAGCTGAGATCCCCAAATAGTGCCATGGGACCCCCACCCCTCCAGTGAACTCCAGGGCTGGAGTGTCATAGAGACCCCACCTGGTGTCTGCCGTGGAATCCCCACACAGGGTATTCTGGGCCCCCCACATGGTACCATGGGACCCCAACCCATCCCAATGAGCATCTCACATGATGCCATTAGATCCCCACCCAACTCCATGGGATCCCTGACCTACTGCCATGGGAACCCCCACCCAGGCCTCACAGAGTGGTATGGGACCAGGAAAGTGTGCCCAAGAACCCAACCCTATGCCTGGGACCTCGGTGCCATGGGACTTCCACCTTGGTGGCCTCCGTTGCCTGTCTGCAGGCAGCAAGGTCTTGAGGATACACAGACCCAAGGACAGAGGGGACATGGGACATTGAGCTCAGCACCCATAGGTGCCCTGACCTCTCTTATCCTCCCAGCCCTCTCCTTGGAGCCGCCGAGCCTTGGCCCCCCCACGCCCCCCAACCGCAGCAGCCTCCGTGGGGGGCACCCGCCACCCCTCAGGGACACGCGGTGCTGCAGTGGGGGGCACCCCGGGGTGCGCACCTCGCCCAGCACCCCGAACCCAGCACCCTGGGAGCACATTCGCAAGAGAGGTAGGTATGGGGGACATGCAAGGGGACACAGGGGACACTGGGGAGGTGGCCCATGGCTTTGTGTCCCCCATCCCCCATGCAGAGCTGCATCAAGTGCACAGCACTCCAGTGCTCATGACTGGCCCCAGCCATACCCCAGTCACTGGAAGTGGAGGTGAGTGGGGAAGTGGAGATTTTGGGCCTGCAGCCAGGTGGCCTCAGCGAAGGGGACATGAGGGTGACACCACTGCTGCCATGATGGATGGAGAGGATGGGCAGCTACCGGTCTTCAGCTCCCCAAAACCACGTCGGGGCAGTGCTTCGCTGGCCTCCAGTGTCACTAGGTCACCAGAGACATCCCCGAAACTATCCCACGCCTGGTACCCACCAGTGACACGGTGAGTCTGGGTGTCCCCAATCCAGATGAATGCCCCGCATCCCAACCCTGTGCAGCAAACCCAACATGTCACTTGCACCTGCAGATCCCCAGCCACCGTGTGCCCCTGGGACACATCTCTGGTCACCAGACACCCCAAGGACATGTCCCCAGCCATTGGGATCCCCATGGACACATCTCCAGTCACCCAATGTCCCAGGGACACATCCCTGATCACTGAGAGGCCCAGGGATGTGTCACTGGCCACCAGGCATCCTAGGGACATGTCCCTGGTCACTGAGCACCCCAATGACATGGTCCTGGCTAGCACGCACCCCAAGGCTGTGTCCCCAGTCCCCAGGAATCCCAGGGACATGTCACCAGCCACCAGACACCACAAGGACCCATCAACAGCTACCAAGCACCAGACAGTCTTGGCCACCAGGCACCCTGAGGACACATCTCTGGTCACCAGGTGCCCCAGGGACCCATTGGCAGTGACCAAGTGCCAGAGGGACAAGTCACCACCCACTAGACACCCCAAGGACATGTTCCCAGCCAGCCAGCACCCAAGGGACACATCCCCAGGCACGAGGCTACCCCAGGAGATGGCCCCAGGCACTAGGCTCCCCAAGGAGATGTCCCCACCTACCAGGCACTGCAGGAACAAGTTCCTGGCCACTAGGTATGCCAAGGACAGGCGCCCAGCCAACAGGCACCCCAGGGACCTATCACTGGTGACCAGGCACACAAGCGACATGTTCCTGTCCAGCAGGTACCCTGAGAACATGTCACCAGCCACAAAGCACCCTGAGGAGATGTCACGAGTCTCCGAGGACTGCAGTGACAAGTTCTTGGGCACCAGGTACCCCAAGAACACATCTCCAGCTACCAGGCACTCTAGAGACACATCACTTGTGGCCAAGAAACCAGGGGATGTCCTTTCATGATATTTCTGGTCACCAGGTACCTTGAGGACATGTCACCAACCATGAGGCATCCAAAGGACACATCCCAAGCCATCAGGCACATAAGGGACACAACTCCAGTCATCAGGCATCCCAAAGAGGTGTCCCCAGTAACTGGTCACCAGAGGGACATGTTCTTGGGCATCAGGTACCCCAAGGACACATCCCCAGCCACTAACCATACCAGGGACACATCACTGGAGACCAGGCACCCAAGGGACAGGTCCCCAGTCACCAGGCGCCTCTCACCAGCATTCAGTGATGGGGTCCTCACACAACAGCAGGTGGCTGAGGACCTGGAGATGAACCAGGACACCACCTGCCTCAGGTATTCCCCATTCCCGTAGGACATTCCAGGATGGCAGCACCTCCCAGTGTCATCAGTGTCCCCACCATGTCCCCCACAGACACCCAGCACCAACCACGCCACAGTCCTTCTCACCACTGCACACCTATGGCTACATCTATGGGCCACCAGCTTCCGAGATGGGCGAAGAGGAGGAGGAGGAGGAGGAGGAGGAGGAGGAAGAGGAGGAGGAAGAGCGGACAGCAACAAGGGGCTCGCCGGGGGGGTCACTGCTGAATGGCTGGGGGTCTGTCTCAGAGGACAACATTGCCAGCGCTCGCTGCAGCTTGGTGAGCTCCTGCGATGGCTCCTTCCTTCTGGATGCCAGCTTCGCCCGTGCACTGGCCGTGGCCGTCGATGGCCTCTGCTACAGCCTTGAGGACAATGAAGGGGCTTACAGGGGTGAGCAGAGAGTCCCTGGGCCCCCTGTTTAATCCCAAGGACTGTTACCTCCTTGGGGAAGGTGTCTCCATCATGACACAATGGTGATGCCACCATCTCCTGCCTTCTCCCCTTCAGGTCCCTCACCTCCCCCATCACCCTTGGAGCAGGGCTACTCACGTGGGGTTCCAGCCACAACTTGGGACTGGGGGACAGCGCTGGGGGCCCCACAGAGAATCAGGACAGAGATAGCTGTGGGCATCACACAGAATGGTGAGTGGTGCCCCAATGCCAGGGTGATGGGCACTGGGATGGAAGGGAGTGCCATCTGTTGTGGGGTGCTGGAAAATGTCCCCTTTTTTTTCCCAGGTGGCCAGGGCTCAGGGAGTGGCAGCCCCTGGGCCAGGGCAAGTGGTGAGCTGGGGACAGGAGGAACAGGAGCGTGGAGGTCCCCAGGGTGCAGGACACAGCAAGGCCAGAGTCCCCTTGGCTCAGCTAAAATCCAGTTTTATTAGGCAGTTCCCCAGGAAGGAAAAGCCACCCACAAAGGGTGGGTGGCACCAAGGTGGGTGGGTGTCCCTCCTTCTCAAGTGTCTTTGCCCTTTCCAAGTGTTCCATCCTTCCACAGTGTCCCCGTTCCTCCTCAGCATCCCCATGCCTTCCCAAGTTCCTCGTTCATCCCCAGCATCCTCGTCCTCTGCAAGAGCCCGCATTCCCTCCTTATCCCTTCCCAGGGTCCTTGTCCCTCCCCAGTGTTCTTCTCCTTCGCCAGCACACTCATCCCCCAACTATCCTTGCCCAGCCCAAGCACTGTTGTCCACCCCAAGTGTCCTTGTCCTTCCCCAGGGTTCTTCCCCTGACCATCTCCATGCCCACTGACCATTCCCATTTCTCCCAACTGTCCTTGTCCTTTCCGATAGTCCATGTTGTTCCTCAGCATCCTTGTCCCTCCCAAGTTTCCTCATCCTGCCCAAGCCACCTGTGCCTCCTCCAAGTGTCCTTGTCTCTCCTAATCATCCTCATTCCTAGGGTTTTTACCATCCTCATCTTTCTCCAGTTATTTTGGCCCCATGCACTAAGTGTCCTTGTCCCTTCCCACTGTCCTCGTTCCCCTGCAACTATCCTCCTCGTCCCTTACTACTGTTCTTGCCACTCCCAATCCACCTTGTCCTTTCCCTGTGTCCTCTTGCCCCCAGGCATCCTTGTCCCCCAGCCTTCCTAGTCACTCACCAGCACCCTCATCCATCTGTAGTGTCCTTGTCCCTCCCATGTAATCTCGTCCCGTCTCCATCTATTTCAATCATCCTCAACCCTCTCAGCCATCCTTGTCCTTTCCCAGCATCCTTGTTTCTCCCAACTGTCCTTGTCCCCAGGATCCTTGCCCTACTTAAGCATCATCCTCATCCCTCCCCAGCATCTTCTTTCCTCCCTGAGCAACTGTCTCTGTCCCCAGGGTCCTCTTCGTCCCTGAGCATCTTCCTTGTACCTCCTGAGCATCCTCATAACCTTCCCAAGGTCCTCATTCCTCATGACTGTCCTTGGTCTCTCCGAGCATCCTCATCCTCAAAATTGTATCCTTATGCTTCTCTATTGTCCATGTCCCCAGGGTCCTCATCCCTCCCCAAGTATCCTCCTCCCTCCCTGAGCAGCCCTGTCCCTTCCTAGGGTCCTCATCCCTTGTGACTATTCCTGTCCCACCCCCGAGTGCCCCTGTCCCCCCTCACTCTGACGCCCACCGGCCGCTGTCTCTGTGCAACCCTATTTACATGGCGCCACTCAGAAATTAAAGAACATCCCTCCATGTCCCCTGCGTCCCCAGCCCTGTCACCCTCCACTTTATCGTTTCTCCTGCGACGGACAGGGAAATGGGGCCCCCGGGCGGCGGCGACGGCCACTCCTTTCGCCGCGGTCCCCCCGTATCCGGCTGCGCCCCGAACCCTGGTCGCGGGAGCTGGCGGAGCCGCGGGACGAGATGCTGCCCGTGGTGGAGCAGCTGCCAGACACCTGCCCGCGGGGCAGGCAGGAGGGTTTGCTGTAGGAGACGAGCTCGTCTGCAGGGGAAGGGACAAGGCTGGGGTTCGGCAGTGACACCGCCAACCTCTCTTGTCTCACAGTCGGTGTCTCTGGCTTACCGCCGCGGGGCGCGCGATGGGCAACCCTGCGCTCGCTTGGTTCCCGCTCCGCCGAGGGGCCGGGGGTCTCGCCCGGAGGCGGCAGTGGCGGTGGCGGCAAGTCTGCGGTGGAGAGGGAGGAGAGGGCTGAGCCCTCCTGGACCCACCTGGAGCCCCTATTTTTACCCTTCACTCACCTCCCGTCTGCTTTTCCCGGCAGTAGCGGCTGCATTTGGGCTTCAGGCGACTTTTAGGGGTCACCCCGCGGGGTTTCCCTGGGGGGGGATGGCAATGTCAGCCCTCCCCCCATAGCCAGTGAGGTCTCCACCCACCCAAACCGGCCCCACAGGGCTCACCTGTGCCGGGGGGGCAGTGGGCTCGGGGTGGGTGGCCCTCGCTGTCATCTGGAGTCACTGGGAGACTGAGTGCCTGTGGAGGGGTGCTGGCGCTGTGGGGGGATCTCCTGGCAAAGAGGGGGGTGGGATGAAGCTGGGGTGGGGAAAATGGGATAGGGGTTCGGTGGCCACCACAGTGCTGGCTGGCACAATCCCTTCAGAGCTGTGCTGGAGCCAGAGGAAGACATGTGGTGTTGGCACAGCTGGATGGCACTGGGTGGGCTGAAGCATCATAGCTGAATGGTGGTGCCACATCTGGATCACAGACATGCAGCTGGGCTGGCAAAGGGCAGCTAAATGAATGCAGTGGCACAGATGGAGGGGAGGACCACATCTGGATCACAGGCCACAGCCTGGAAAAATTGTAATGGTACTGCTAGCCTGCAATGGCACATCTGGAGCACAACTGGATAGTGGCTGCTCAACTGGATTAAACCCAAACAGCTGGCTTTCAGCTGCACAGCTGGGTCACAGCTGGATTTCAAGTGCACAGTGGGATTTCAGTGATACAGCTGGCACCTGATGTCACAGCTGGATTGCAGCTGTACAGCTGATTCACAGCACAGCTGGATTGCAGCCACATGACTGGATTGCAACAGTACAGCTGGAGCATACTGACATGCCAGCATTGCAATGGCACCGCTGGATCATGGCAGAGCTGGGCTACAACAGCACAGCTGGATGATGATGTCCCCGCTGGCTTGTGATGATGCAGCTGTACTGCGATGGTGCAGCTGAATTGTTACATCCCAGTCAACCAACAGTGTCATAGATGTGTCATGACAACATGGCCAGAGCACAGCTGGACAGCAGGGATGGATGGCAACGTCATGGATGTGTCACAATGGGACACCTGGATCATGGTGGTGCATCTGGACTCCAGTGGGCCATCCAGACCCCAGTGGTGTGGCCAGACCATGGTGGCATGGCAGGACCAGATTGTGACAACGTGGCTGGATTGCAATGGAACACCCAGACTGTGGCGGGTCATACGGACCCTGATGGGACATCTTAAGTCCAGTGGCAAGACCAGACCACGATGGAACAGTGGGACTGGGTCATGACAACAAAGCTGGATTGTGATGGGACATCCAGACCTCAGTGGGACACCTGGACCTCAGATGGCACATGGACCTCAATTCAGCAAGGCTGAATGGTGACAAAATGGCTGGATTGTGATCGAACATCTGGACCATGGGAGTCATATGGACCCCTATGAGGCATCTGGACCACAATGACATAGCTGGACCATGATGGTACAGCAGGGCTGGATAATGACAACATGGCTAAATCATAATGGAACACCCAGACCATGATGGGACACCTGGACCTCAGTGGGACATCCAAACCCCAATGGCACGGCCATACCAAGTGAGGCCCATCTCCTACCGGGGTAGGTGAGAGTTATCGAAGTCACAGAGGCGGGGAATGTCCTCAGTGGTGCGGGGCAATGATGTCAGCATGATGGGGGATCGGCAGCCGGAGGAGGTGGTGGGCGAGGATGCAGCGGTGGCACAGGGGACATCCTCACCAGGGTACCACACCTCTATCCCCGACCTGCAAGGTGTGGACCATAGAGTAGGTGCTGCAGGCAGCAGGCCCCAGCCCACCCAAGCCTCCACACTCACCCTCCAGCTGCCTCTTCCTCCTCCTCCTCCTCCTCTTTCTCCTGGGTGCACTGGCTGAGCTCACTGGCCGAGGGCGGCGGAGGCAGCAGCTCCGTCCAACTCACTGTTGGCAGTTTCACTGCTTGCCCCAGCCTTGCTTTGGCCCCTGTAGCAAGGAGGGATGCTGGGGGGGCTGTGGGGAAGGGACTGCACCACCAGTTCCCATATGTCCCCCCCACCCGTCTCACCACCCTACCGTGCTCAGCCCATCCACGGGGTGTCTGGGAGGCTGCAGCATCCACTGACTGAGGACCCACCCCAGGATAGGGGGTCCCATACTGAGAGAAGGGACGGGGGAAAGTGCAGAGCTCCTCACTGTCCACCTCGATGGTGCTGTAAACTGGCCCCTCGCTGGCCCCCGCCCCAAACTGCTCCGTCTGGGCGATATAACGGGTGATGCCGGCATCTGCAGAGGACAGCTGGCACCATCAGGGCTGATCATGACCTCCCCAAACAGGGCCACCTGTCCCCATGCTGACGACGCACCATTGTAGTATCTCTCAGTGGTCCCCAAGCAACCAGCAGCACTGGCTGTGCCACCACCATGCCATGCATCTGCCAGCCATGGGTAACCACTGCTGGTGGCTGCCCTGCAAGGAGATTGGGTGAAGGTATGCTGACGGTCAGTGCTGGGGCTCCTGGGGAGGGCGGGGGACACCAGGGGCTTACCTGGGGCTCCCGCGCACTGGAGCTGGGAAGGTGACTGCGGAAAGAGATGGGGGTGAGGGCGGTGCGAGACCACGCCGGGACCCTGCAGCACCTATGGGCTTACCGGTGGGTGTGTAGGCAAAGGATGCTGTAAAGAGAGGGGCAGTAGGTGGCTGGTGGGTGATGGGTGAGGGGTGGGGGGTCCCAGAGGTAGCACCCCCCTGTACCGGTGAAGTGGCTGAGCTCCTTCTTCCTCCGGCGGCGGCTGTAGAGCCAAGCAGCGAAGGCCGCGAGAACAACCCAGCAAGCACTGCCGACGCCAGCAATGAAGGCTGGCTGCCTGGCCACCTCAGCAAAACGTTCAGTCATGCTGCTCCTGCCTGCTGGCCCCGCATCCTGCCCCACTGGGGGGGCTGCAAGTGACATGGAGAAGGGAGACACACCAGCGGGGTGCCAAGGAGCCAACCCCAGCACCCCCCATCCACTGCAGAGACTCACCAATGCTGATGGGGACAGGGGCGCTGTGGGCACCCACACCGGCGCCAGTGGCGGCGGCAACTTCAGCATGATAAGGGACCCCAGGGACTAGTCCATGCAGCACTGTTGCCAGCACAGTCCCCTCCACGCTCTGGTTGATGTGGAAGCGGCTCTCATTGCCCAAGCACCAAATCTGGGGTGGGGGGGAAAAGATGAGGGACATCATGACATGGTGGCATGGGTGGACAGAGGGGACCTGCTATGTCCCTGCTCCTGTCCACCCTTACCCAGTAATCACGGATGACGCCGTTCTGCTCAGCCAGTGGTGGTGGCTGCCATGAGATGAGGACACTGGTGCCATTCCCAGCCACACTGACAGCTCGCGGTGGGGCACTGGGGGCTGCCGGTGGGGGAAACATGGAGTATCACCTCCAGGTTGTCCCCCAGGGACCCCCACCTTCCCCTCCATTCCCACACTCACCCGCCTCTGGGGTGCGCAGAGAGCGCACAGTGCTGTCTGGACCATGAAGGTGACGAAAGTAGGGTCGGACTTTGACCTCGTAGTCCTGGCCCCGGCGCAGCTCAGTGAGCAGGGCCCCCCGCTCCTCTGGCGCCTGCACCACTCGTGCCTCCTCCCAGCGCCCACCACGCTGCCGGTACAGCACCCTGTAGCCCTGAAGGAAGGATGCAAGGCGCTCCACCTGGGGACCCAAGGGGAGAGTGGGATGGGGCGATGCTAGAAACTGGGTGCAGTAGCTGTACTGGCAGCTGGGTGCAGCACTCACAGTCCAGGAGAGGCGGACGGCGCCCAGTGGCAGCACAACGGGTTCCTGCAGGTGCACAGCCACTTGTGCCAGCTCCTGTTGCACCTGCTCAGGGTCCAGCCCTTGCTGCGTGGGATTGCCATCTGCCAGAAACAAGAGAGAATGGAGGGTCCATGGACATCTCCACTGATGTCACCAAGTGGCAAGCCCATGGTGACACCACGCTCTCATGGTGGGTACAGGGGAAACTCCATTGGCATCACTGGGCAAGGATGGACCCAAAGGTTTGGGTGCATGGGCACCTCCGTTGGTGTCACCAAGTAGAGATGGATAGTGGGTTCATAGACACCTTTACCGATGTCACTGCTGGGTCTCACCTTGGGTGCGCACAGGCTCTGAGATGCCACTGGGGTCACTGAGCCCATAGGAATTGACAGCCCGCACCAAGAAGAGGTAGACAGTGTCAGGGACGAGGCCGCTCACCGTGTGGGTCTCACCCTCCACATCAGCTGCCACTGTCTGCCATGGGCCACCCACCGCCTGGCTGTCAAGGGACAGGGGTGATCTGTGACAGGGTGGTACAGGGTCACCACATCATCCCTGCAGCCAAAGATGCTGGAGTGATACCTGAAAGCCTCCACTATGTAAGAGGTGACATCAGTGGCATTGCTGTTCTTGTTCCCTTTCCAGCTCAGGGTGACACTGCTTTTGGTGATGTTGGTGACCACAGGGGTGGAGGGTGGCCCAGGGAGAACACCAGACACAGGGGAAGGTGGTAAGAGGTCGGATTCATCACCTGCATGGAGATGCATGGAGGTCTGGGGTTGCTTCATCCCTGGTGCTGTGGTGTCCCCAGTGCAGTGACATTCCTGTGACCCACCTTGCACCTCCAGGTTGCTGCTCCAGCTTGTCTTGCCCACTGGGCTGGTGGTCACGCACTCATAGAGCCCGGAGTCTCTCACCTGTGAGGGGAAGAGCTCCTGCCCCATCACCCTGAGCACCCATCACCTCAGTACCCACCACCCTGAGCTCCAGCGCTGCTTGTACTCACTACCCTTTGTACCCACCACCCTGAGCTCCCACCACCCTTTGTACCCATCACCCTCACCCCTAGCACTGCTTGTACCCACGACCCTTTGTGCCCACCACACGACCCTTTGTGCCCACCACCCTAAGCACCCACCATCCTTTGTACCCATCACCCTGAGTCCCAGCACTGCTTGTACCACCATCCTGTGTACCCACTACCCTGAGCACCCATCTCCCTTTGCACCCACCCCTCGCACCCTTTGACCCCTTCCCCTCCCTGCAGTACCCCGATGAGTGCCCCTGCCAGGGCCGGCTCACCCGGAGGCCGGTGATCTGCAGGGTGCCATTCTCCAGCAGGCTGGTGCGAGGCTGGGCACCCACCAGGGCACTGCCGTCTTTCAGCCACCCCACACTGCCTGGGGGGTCACTGCCCCCCACCACGCAAGGCAGCCACGCTGTGGCCCCCACTGGCAGCACTGTCCGATTAGCAGGAAAGGGGCTGACCACTGGTGGGTGGAGCTCAGTGGGTGCTATGAGGGGGAAGAACCAGGAATTGCTGAGTGCTATGGTGGCTGCCACTCATGCACTGAACATGCCAGTTCTCCGCTGGCACCAGACTTACCCCCTGACACCTCCAGGCGTGCCCTGGCCAGGATGCTGCCAGCCACACTGATGGCCTGGCACAGGTAGTGGCCGGCATCACCAGGCTGGACATCGGTGATGGTCATGGCACCTCCAGGGCTCACCCAAACACGGCTGGAGGGGAGTGGGGGCTGGCCCGGGAACAGCAGGGTCTGGGGAGGGAGGGGGCTGAGTGGGGGAGGAGGGAGGAGTGGGATGGAACAAGGATGGGGACAAGGATGGCAATGGGGACAGGGATGGGAATGGGATAGGATGTGAAGGAATGAGATGGAATGTAATAGCGATTGGGATGGGGGTGGAATGGGGACAATGATGGGATATGCACCAGGATAGGATGGTTGATGGGGACTGGGTGGGGATAAGGATGGGCACTGGGATGGGGATGAGATGGAATGAGATATGGATGAGATGATGATCCTGTGGGAATTGGAATGGGGATTATGATGATAATGAGGATGAGATTGAATGGGAATGGAATGGGGACAGTGATGGGATTGGGATGAGGATAGAATGGGGACAGGGATGGTGTGGGGATTGGGATGAGGATGAGGCTGTGGCTGAGTCTGGGTTACAGAGGGATGTGGACAGAGATGTGGACAGACCTGGCTCCCCTCTTTCTGCCAGAAGACAGCAGGCGGCGGGTTGCCCTTGCTCTGGCACTGGAAGGTCACGCTCTGGCCAGGGATGACAGCCTGGTCGCGGGGCCCAGTGACGAGCTGGGGAGGCACTGCCACAGTGTGGGGAGAGACAAGGGCTTGCCCAGGCACTCCACTAGCCCCCAAGGGTGCTCCCCAGAGCCCCCCTTACCATGCACCGTGAGGGTGCCAGATGCCTCTGATCTGCCCACACTGTTATCAGCCACACAGGTGTAGGTGCCTTCATCCTCTGCTCGCAGCCGGCTGATCCGCAGTGTGTTGTCCGGCAGCACCTCCCACCTGGGGTGAAACCCGCAAGGATGTGGCACCAGAAGAGTGCTGGGGCACCAGGATGGCATGGGGTGCCATGGGGTTGGGATGCACTAAGGATGTAGGATGTGACGGGGATCCAGGATGTAACGGGAATGTGGGATGTGATGGGGATGTGGGTACAATGGGGATCTGCAATGCAAGGAAAATGGGGAATGCAACTGAGATGTGAAATGTGGTGAGGATGTGGGATACAATGGGGATTTGGGATGCAATGAAGATGCAGGATGCAATGAGGACTTGAGATGCAATAGGGATTCAGGATGTGCTGAGGATGAAGATGCACCAGGGATATAGGATGTGATGTGATTGACGTCATGGAGATGCCAGACTTTCTGAGCACACCAGGCTGGCACACAGCGATGCCACCCAGCTGCACCACAGAGCCTTGCACCAATGGCCCTGGTGCCACCCTGAAGTTGCTCCACCCTCTGCTCACCTTCCCAGTGGCATCTCGCCCTCCTCCTTGTGCCAGCGTGCTTCTGGCTGGGGATCCCCCACTGCCTCACAGGCAAACTCTGCTGTCCCCTCCACCAGCACTGCCTGGTTGAGGGGTCTCTTGCCAAATGCTGGGCGCTCTGTGGGGTGACCATTAGTCCTGCTGGGATGGCACCCACCCCCACAACACCCTAAAAAATTACACCCCACGCACCAAAGACCACCAGTTCAGCTGGCTCACTGTCCCTCTCCCCAGCCACGTTGGTGGCCACGCAGACGTATATGCCAGCGTCACTCTTGCGGGTACTGGCCACCATCAACTTCCCACCACGGATCTGCGGGAAGCACAGCTCATCCCAGATCCCCATTACATCCCACATCCCCACTGCATCCTACATCCCCATCACATTCCACATCCCCATTGCATTCACACCCACATCAAATCTCCCAACCACATCAAATCCAGCATTCCCATTGCATCCTGATCTCCATTGCATCTCATATCCCCACTGCATTCCAAATCCTTATTGCATCTCTCATCCTGACTGCATCCGTTATCTCCATATCACATACCCATCATATCTCCATCATATCACATATCACATTGCACTTACACCCTCATCACATCCCATATCTCCACTGCATCCCAAATCTTTGATGCATCCCACATCTCCATCCCCACATCCCCATCTCATCCTGTATCCCAGTCCCATCCCATATCCTCATTACATCTGAACTCTCCGCTGCATCCCACATCCCCATCGCATCCCCATTATATCCCACATCCTTACTGCATCACACCCTCATCACGTCATACATTCCTATTACATCCTCATTGCATCCCACATCCCCATTGAACCCACACCCTCATCACATCCTATATCTCCATTGAATCACAAATCTCATCCCCATCACATCCCGCTTCTCCACCGCATCTCCATTACACTCTGTATCCTCATGGCACCCACATTCCCATCACATCCCACTTTCCCATTGCAATCCCTATCCCTATTGAATCCCATATCTCCATCACTTCAGGCATCCCTATCACATTCCACATCCTCATTGCATTCTTAATTTCTGTTTGCATCCTGCATTCCACACCCCCATCGCATGCTGTATCCCTCTCACATCCCACACTCCTATTACATCCTATAACCCTGCCATATCCCACACCCCCATCTCATCACCCTCATCCTGGTTTTGGGCCCCATATCCCTCACCGTCAGATGCTCATCCTTGTCACTGAGCTGGACTCCGTTCTTCTTCCAAGAGATGCTGGGCTCGGGATGGCCGCGGGGCGGGACACACTCCAGCACAGCCGGTTCTCCCGCTGCCACCACCACGTCCCCAGGGGGCTGCCGGAAATCGTCCCGCAGCACTGGGGGGACACAGCAGCCCGGCCTCAGTTCCCCAGCCCTGCTCCCCCGGGCTGGGAGTGGCACTAGGGACATCGTCTGCATTGGCTTTAATTGATTTTCATTTATCTTCTGTGATTTTACTTAATTTTCAAATATTTTCAATTATTTTCCTTTATTTTGTTGCAATTATTTTCGTTTATTCTCATTTTCATTTATTTCCAAGTATTTTCACTTCTTTTAATTTCTTTTATGCTGCTTTCATATATTTTCACTTATTTTAACTTATTTTCTCTTCTTTTAGGTAATTTTCACTTCTTTTCATTTATTTCCAATTATTTTCATTCCTCTTCAGTTATTTTCACTTATTTTTTTAATTTGTTTTCACTTACTTTCACTTCTTTTCAATTCATTTATTTTTTTTCCCATGTCTTAATTTCTTTTCTCTTGTTTTCATTTTCACTAACTTTTACTCTTTTCATTTTTCACTTATTTGTTTCTTTTCCCTTAGTTTCATTTATTTCCACTATTTTTCACTTCTTTTGAACTTGTTTCATCTTTGCATTTCTTTTCATTTATTTTAGTTCTTTCAAATTACTTGCATTTATTTTCCCTTATTTTCATTTATTTTCACAGATTTTATCGCTTTTTCCCTCTTTTCCATCGGCAGCGTCAGGCCCGGGGATGTGAGAGCCTCTTGCCCCACAGCCACCGGAGCGGGTTGGGCTCAGCGGTGACACCAGACCCCCAAACCTGCGCCCAAATCACTTCCCAGCCCCTTCCCCGCCCCCGGGACTCACCGGCTACTTCCAGGGAAGCATTCCGGCTGGTGGCCTGGCCCAGGTAATTCCTGGCCACGCAGACATAGACCCCCTCGTCGGGCTTTCCCCGCCGCCCGTGCAGGATGCGGAGGAAGAAGAGGGAGCCGCCCGGGAGAAGGGTGCGGTGGGAGCGGGGATCCTCCCTGTCCGTCTCCACCCGCTCCCCGTCTTTGTACCACTCCACGGCCGGGGCCGGGCGCCCCTCGGCCTTGCAGGTCAGCGTGGCCGGTTCCCCCTTGGACACCAGGAGATCTGTGGGGTGCTCCACGATGCGGGGGGCCGTGTCCTCCAGCTGAGAGTAGGACCCTGCGGGAAAAATAAGGAGGGTGGGAAGGTAGGGCTTGGAGGGCTGAGCATCCTCCATTGGCTTGTGCGACGCTTTCCTGGCTCCGGTCCCTGCTTTACTTGGAGAGCAGGAAGTAAGATGAACTGTCGAGGGCTCTCAGCCCAGTGTATCCCCCTCTATCTCATCCCAGGGTGGGTGCCAGTGGGGAGGGAGCAGGTTCAGACAGGGACAGTGGGAAAAAGCAGCTCTGCTCCCAGTAATGCCCCTTTTCCACCCAGTTTTCAACGTGGTATCCCTGGGGAAATGGAGTTGGGGCTAAATTCTCCCCAAACATGGATTTTTCCACCATTTACAAGTGCTGATTTTCCATACCAGAGCTGGTAACTCCAGGCTGCAGAAAACACTTAAGTTTAAAGAAGCCCCGTATCGGGTCTGTGGGGCTGTTCCAGGAAAATCGCCACTCTAGGCCATGGGAATTAATGGATGCTCATTAATGCAGGCATAATTAATACTCATTAATGCTGGGGCCAGCTGGGCTGAACCCTGCATGTCCCCAGTGCTGCCTGGGCTGGTTCAGCAGGCTGGTCCCCAAGTGACACTGCTGGCCCACAGGCACACACCACTACATGCCACAGACCTGTGTGTGCAGAGAGGTGTGGGCCTGCACATACCTACCCATTCCTGCACATATTTGCACATTCCTGCACATACCTGCACACACACAGCCGGGCACCAGAGGGTGTTTGCAGCTGTGTGCACTCACAGGTGTCTGTGCACTCACAGGTGTCTGTGCACACACCAATGTGTGTGTGCACATGTGCGGGCAGGCACACAGGGGACTATGCACACACACACATGCAGATACACACGTGTGCATGCACTCACACACACACACACACACACAAGTGCACGCATGTGTGCAGTCAGGCAGGAGCTTGCATGCACATACAGGTGTGCACACACCTGCACATGCATGTTCAATCACACAGGGGCATGTGCATACCCTTTCACACGCAGATGCATTACCATGTGTATGTGTTCCTGCAGGGACACGTGTGTATTTGCAGGTACACACATATGTCTGCACACATATGTGCATTCATGATGGGGGTGAATGCACACACACTCCAGCACACTTGTGTGCATTCATGCAGGGGCAAGTGTGCATGCCCTTACACATGCAGATGCACTCATCTGTGTGCATTCATAAAGGATGCACATGCACATGCATGCCTACACACATGTGTGCATGTAGTTACAGACATGCACGGGTATTCATGCAGGAGGAGGGGATATGCATGCCCTTACACAAGCACATGTGTGCATTCAGGATGGGGTGTGCACACGCTCACACACCTGCCACACATGTGTACGTACTTACACACAGCTGCACACAATTGTGCACTCATGTAGGAGTATGTGTGTCCTTACACATGCACACATGTGTGCAGGCATGCAAAGGTGCATTCACACATTCACACACATGTGTGTACACACACAAAGACATGCATGTGCACATGCACATACACACACAGAGTGACACACACATCAATACACATCCACACACATTCAGGTGGAACCAGGAGCCTGCACTTACTCACATGGCTGTGTACCCACGCATGCACACTGCACCTACATGCACATACATGCACATATGTGCACACTGTGCATACGTGCACATACATGCACACTGCATACACATGCACATATATGCATATACATGCACATTGCACATACATGCACATGCATGCACTCTGCACATGAACACATACATGCATATACATGCACACTGCACATGTGTGTCTCCCCTTTGCATACCTGCCCTTCTCCTGCTCCTGCCCCAAGCATCCTGTGGCGGGATGGGGGGGGGGGGGGGGGGGCCATTTGGGGAGCGGGGGGGGTTGCCAGGGGGCCAGGGTGTGGGTGCCGGGGGGTGGGGGGGGATGCGGCGGGGTACTGGGTACCCCCGGGGGGCACAGCGGGGACTGAGGGGGCCGCAGCTGGGCCCAGTGGCTAATTGGGATGAGCGGGGGGTCAGGCCAGGCACCCTCCTGTGCCCAGTCAGCTGTGCAGGGGCAGGGGGTCCCGTGGGGTTTGAGGGCACCCCCTCCCTCACCAGCCACCTCAGGGCCAGCTGGAGGGGGCCATTCAGACCAAAACAGAGGGGAAAAGCTCAAAATGGGCTCAATTCAGACAGACATCCACTCTCTCATCCCCCTCCACCCCTGCTCTGTCCCAGCTAGGGGACACCAGGCTAGTTTGGGAACATAGAGAGGATTAGGGTACACAGCTGGTTGGGGGACACTGAAATAGTTTAGGAATGTATAAATAGTTTGGGAACATGGGGCTAGTTTGGGGACTCAGTCTGGGAGTTGGTTTGGGGACACAGGGACAGTCTAGGGACATGGGGCTGGTCCCTGTTCAGAGACAGGAGAACATAGGGGATGTCTGAGGACACTGAGTCGCCCCCACTTTGGGGTCTGGGGATTGGTCTGGGGACATGAGAACAATTTGGGGACGACGTTTCAGTCCCAGCTCACAGTCTGGGGATTGACATAGGAACACGGGGACAGTTCGGGAACAGGGGGCTGCTCCTGCAAGATTTGGGAACACAGAGCTGGTTTGTGGACACTGGGTCTGTCCTGACTTAAGGACAGCAGGCTGGTCTCGGTTTGGGCTCATGGGGACTATCTGGGGACACAGCATCACTCGTGGCAGTTGGTCTGGGGACCGGGAGCCAGTCGCAGGACTGCTGTGGGGAGACCGAGTCAGTCCCGGATTTGGGACACGGGCAGGTCCCGGTTTGGAAACACAGGAACAGTTTGGGGACATCAAGTCAGTACCGAGGTTGAGACATGGGGCAGGTCCCGGTTTGAGGACACGCGACCAGGTTAGGAACCCAGTGTCGGTGCCTGTGGAGTCCCGGCTGGGGCGGGGGAGCTACGGGCTACTTCCAGCATCCTGTCTGGACCAGAAGCAGGAACCCCGAGACAGAGGGACAGCGGGACCGGGGGTCACGTACCATTACCGGGGTAGAGATCGGGCAGGTGGATCGCAGCGATGGAGCGGTTGATGCCAAGCAGGAGCGAGGAGGAGGAGTTGGAGCCTTCAGCCCCCAGCGAGTCGGCGAACAGGTTCATCTGCAGCAGCGTCTTCAGCAGGTACCGCAGCATCCTGCCCCGACTCGAATCGGCTCGGCTCAGCACGACACGACCCGGAACGGCTAAGACCGGCTCAGCCCAGCTCCGCTCAGCTGGGTCCGGCTCAGTTTAGCTCGGCTTGGGTCGGCTCAGCCCGATTTAGCCCAGCCCGGCTCAGCTCGGCCCGACTCGGCTCAGTCCGGCTCGGCTCAGCCCGGCTCGGCTCGGCTCAGTCCGGCCCGACTCGGCTCAGCCCGGCTCGGCTCGGCTCAGCTCAGCTCAGCTCATCTGGGCTCGGCTCAGCCTGCGGCACCGCCCCCCAGGTGGGGGGACGGGCCTGGGCTGTGTTGGGCGGGGGAAGATGGGGGTGTCTCTGTGTCCCCCTCTCCTCCCTGAGAAGCGGGATGGCGGCAAAGGGGGGTGTGTTCCCATATGGGGTGGGGGCTCCGTGGTGGAGGGGAGTCGGGGTGACATTTGGGGGGGGCAAAGGAAAAGGGGGGTCCTCGGATTGGCGGGAGGAGAAGGAGGAAGAGAGGCAGCAGCGCCCTGGCTTCACACCAGATTAGGTGTCACCACACAGGGTCACACATCACCCTCCACCCGGGACCCCCCGCAGTGAACCCCAAAAGGCAGTGTCACCCCCCACTCCACGGGGAACCGCGGCTGCTCCGGGGCTCCGAGTACCCCAACACCAGGGTGTGCCGGCAGGGTTAGGGACGCTTTGGGGGTGCTGGGAACACCAGTGGCCCCGAATTTGGGGGGACGGAACACACAGGAATCAGCACATGGTGCCATTGATTCCGTAACTAGCAACTGGCCACTTAATGCGCTGCGGATGATGCGGGGAGCAAAGAGCCTCCTCCAGCGAGCTTTCCAGTATGGGGGGAACGCTTGTGGGGGGGGGGGGGGTCCTTTATATGGGGGGTTTGTTATTTATGAGGGTTCGTTACAGGAGGCTTTACTGGGGGGGGGTCGTTAAGGGGAGGTTATTACGGTGGCACTTGGAATAGGGCAAAGGTGAGGAAAAAGAGGGAGTCGGGAATGTCGGGAACCCAGAGGCGCCTGGCTGGGACAGAGGAGCTGTGGAGGAGAAGGGGCGATGGGGAAGTACTGAGGGACACACATCTGGGTGTGCACATCTGGGACAGGAGGGGGGAGAAGACACTTCACGTGTGGATGCACAGCAGCAGATGAAATGGGCCCACGCACATTTGCACATCTGGGGGGGACAAACATGCCCCAGAGGGGGTTCCCATCTGGAGGACTCCTGAGGCACAGCTGGGAAGAGGGGAGGCTTTTCCATGTACATATGAGCCATCAAGGATCTCTGTGATGTTCACATCTAGGAGGGTTGGGTGGTCTGGGGAATGCAGGTACATTTGGGCAAACAGCTGCAGGGGTCCCCAGGGTCACAGCTGGGCACACCTGAAGGCGTAGGGATGCTCAAGCACATCTGGAGAGACGGCTGGTGTCCATTTGTGCACATCTGGAGGCAGGAGGTGAGTGCACATCTGGAGAGCTTGTACATCTGGAGAACTTGCACAGGCTTGCTTCTCCACATCCAGAGCTGTGCTGGGGGTCTCAGACAGTCCCACATCTGGGACGACTCGGCCTTACCAGCATGCTCTGGGCTCTCCATATCCCATCGAATCTGTCGGATCCAAAGCTCCTATCTAGGCGTCCAGGGGGCAATGCATTATTCATCCATCCCTCTCAGAGCTGGGCGTGGAGAAAGTAAATAAATATTAATTTAATAGGAGCACAAAGCTCTTCCGTTTCTCCTGCTGGGGATGCAGCAGCCCAGGGATTTCTCAGTAGGATAAATAAAATTAAAAAATATACAAGGAGAAGTAAATTATCCATAGAATAATAGGTTTATCCAACTATTATCTAAATGATTGAATGAATGAATGAATGAATCTAAATGATTCTCCGGGATGGAAATTGATGGCAATGCTGGAATATTAAAAGCTGCTATATTTCCCCACCTTCTCCTTTTGGAAAGCTGGTACAAGGGATGGGACATCTTCAACACAGGACTACAGGATGGAAAAGGATGTTAATCCCCGGAGAGCTTTTGGGCCCCTTTTCATGGAGTGCTTGGAAGATAGGAGAGTTTTTAATGGGAATTCTGGTGGTTTTGGGAGCCCCAGGGATTAAAGCACCTCTGTATTAGTCCCGCTATGAGGCCTGAGGCTGCACCGATGGGCTCCTGGGGGTGACACGTGCATTCAGTACTTCCTCTGAGACAGCTCGTGATGGGGAATGGAGACAAAGGAGTCGCCTCATCCCGGTGGATAATCCCCCTCAGATTCATCCCCGTTAATCAGCTGGGCAAACAGTGAGCACGGGGACATTGCCTCCTTGTTAGCAGATTTATTCTCGCCGCTGCAGCGTTTAATTGCCGCTTGATTCGGCGATTAGCGGCTGTTTGCCCAGGCTTTGCCCAAATCACCCCCTCCCCCAAAAAATTTTTAGATGGGAGAAAGCTTCCTCCATACTTCGTTGTCCTCATTATTCCACCTTATTTGTGGTCCTTCCTTATTCCTCCTGAATTTTCTCAACCTTCGTTGAGCGGCAGAATCGGGTGGGGAAACTGAGGCACAAAGACAGTGGCCGTAACGAGGAGCGTCAAGATATTTGCCTGGGCAAATGAGTGGCTGGGCCCCTCTTCCCGCTGCCCGGGGGAATCCCTGGCAGCCCCGTTATTAACATTTCCCTCGGGAGCCCCCCACCCCGAGCTGGGCGCTTGGCCGGAAAACGCGGCTTTTTGAATATTTATAGAGGTTGTGGCGGCACATGGGCAGGAGTGGGGGGGAAAGGGGGAACAGGGGCTGCTGGGGGGTGGGGAGAGGCAATGCTGGGGACTGGGAACAGTGGAGATGGAGGAGATGGATGGGGATGGGGCTGTTTAGGGATAACACTGGGATGTTGTAGGGATAGATACTGGGATGCTGTAGGCGATGGCACTGGGATGATGTAGGGAAGTAAACTGGAATACTTTATCGGTTGTTTCAGGAGATGTAACCGGAATTCTTTAGTGGATAATGCTGGTATGACCTAAGGAATGATGCTGGGACACCTTAAGAAATGATGTTGGGATGCTGTAAGGAATGGCACTAGGATCCTTTAGGGGACGATACTGGGATGCTTTAGGGAATAGCATTGTGATCCTTGAGAGGATAATACTGGGATGCTTTAAGGAATGATGCTGGGATGCTATAGGGAATGGCATCCTTCTAGGATGGGTCCTTCTAGGTGACGCCCCTAAAGCGAGCTAGGGGATGATACTGGGATGCTGTAGGGAATGAATCTGGGATGCCGTAATGGATGATGCTGGCATGCTTTATACGATGGTACCCGATCTTTTTCAGTGAGCATACTGGGATGCTTTAGGGGATGATGGTGGGATGAATTAAGGAGATATGCTGAAACATTTTACCGGACTGTATGGGGACATTTTAGGGGATGATGCTGGGATGCAGTAGGGCAACAAACTTGGTTGCCTTAGGGAATGTCACTGGAATGCTTTAGGGGATGAGTCCGGGATACATGGAAGGATGTCAGAATGTATTAGAGGATGATACTGAGTCACTATAGTGGATGCTGTAGAGAACGTCACCGGAATCCTTTAGGGTAATGATCTTGGGAAGCTTTAGGAGAGTGCACTGGAATGCTTTAGAGGAAGATAGTGAGATGCTTTAGGGGGCAATGCCAGGGTGTGCAAAGAAATAATGCTGTTTCAGAGGAATGCACTGGCATGATTTAGGGGATGACGCCAGAATATTTTAGGGGATGATAGGGCGATGCTTTAGGAGAGCTTTTTGGGATACTTTAGGGGATGACACTGGGAAGATTTAGGGGAGTGCACTGAGGTGTTTTAGGGGATGATGCCAGGGTGTGCTAAATGATAAAGCTAGGATTTTCCAGGAAAGCACACTGGCATGCTTTAAGGGATGCTGCCAGGATGCTTTCGGTGAGCAGATTGAGATGCTTTAGGGGATGACCCAGGGAGGCTCCGTGGGTCGGTGTCAGGATGCCTCAGAGGACGGGTGTCAGGCTATCTGTCCTCCACACCTGGCAGGCGCAGGAGGCCAGTGCATCCAAGTCTCCTCGCGGGCATCCCAGCCCGCCTCATTACCAGCATCTTTGGGAAGCTGGAGTCCATGTATTCTCGAGATGAGCGTCTTGGGGTATATTAACATCCCATTTCCACCTCTTTAATATAGAGTTTGTTGAGATCATTTATCAGCCGAGCCTCCCTTCAGGGCCAGGGGAAGCCGGGCAGAGCTCGGCAGCTGGGTCACGGCAAGAGGCGAGGGATGCTCATCCCCGAAGGAAGCCGATTCCAGGTTTAACAGGTAGTGGCTCATGTGCGAATTGCTAGTTTGGGACCGCCACATCATTGGGAAAGGCTCTATCAAAGCTGGGCTTAATTGGGTGGAAGGCTTGTTTGCATGGCCGCTAATGGGGGATCAGAGGGCCGGGGACCCAGCGCTGACGGCCTCACAAAGGCAAGCAATTACTTGCTTGTCTGCATTATGTATTAACCCATCTGGGGTCGGGATATTGGCTTTGAAAGGGAGACAAAGAGGGAGGCGTGCCGGTAGCCCCCGCGCCGAATCAGCCCGCCTGGGTCCCCTTTGTGCAGCGGGCAGGGCAGCTGGATCGGGATGCAGGCGCTCAGGATGCTGATGGGCACCGGCGCACGGCAGCAGGGCGCTGCCTCGCTCGGCGTCCCCGCATCCTCCCAAATATTGAAGCGAGCGTCTTTTCTCGCCTGTCATCAATTTCCTGCCCACGGCCACGTCTCAGGATAATTCCAGCTTTGGCTTTAATTAGCCACAGTCACCATTAATAAGTTTATATTTCTTTTCAGCTGCGTATTTTGGCGGCAGGAGGTTAATTACGAGGTCAGTAAATTGCAGAGCACCCTGCTCTGGGTCTAATGACCCGTCCGCGAGGCTTTTTGGCGGAGCTTTAATTCTCTCTGTTGAATTGGAAGGTTGACTGAAACAAGGTGGTGGGGGTCAGGGGGCTGTTTCCCCACTGCTGCCCCAAGCGCTTGGCCTGCCGTCCACACACCCCCAGGGAGTTGAGAACGGCGACAACTTATTGCATGGGTGAGCCCTGGCTGAGAACACCCATAACTCATTACACAGGTGAGTCTTGGCTGAGAATGACCGCAACTCATTGCACGGGGCAGTTTTGGCTGAAAGCAGACAATTCGTTGCGCAGTTAAGTCTCAGCTAGGAACAGCCACAGCTCATCGTGTGAGTGATCCTGGCTGAGAACAGCCACAGTTCAATGCACAGATGAGCCCTAGCTGAGAACACCCACAACTCATCGCGTGGATGATTCTGTCTGAGAACATCCACAATTCATTTCACAGGAGAGGCCCAGCTGAGAAGATCCATAACTCATTGCGTGGGGCGATTTTGACTGAAAACTACCATAGCTCGTTGCAAGGCTGAGCCTTGGCTAAGCGCGGGCACAGCTCGTTGCAGGGCTGAGCCTTGGCTGAGCACGGTCTCTGCAGGAATGACTGCAGAGGGGGGCGAGGAGCCCCCTCCTCGCCCTCGCCCCCCGCCCCATTAGCGCGCGGTCAAATGGCGCTGCCGGGACGCGGCGCTGCATCGCAATCAGCTGCTCCCGGGCCGTAATGGGTGTTCAGGCCCTAATTAACCACCACCCTCATTTGCATCTCTCCCGCCCCCTCCTCCCTCCCCGGCCGGGACTTTAATTGAGGTCTGGGGAGTTCTGCGCGGCTCGGGGATGGGTGTTCACAGCCTCGAGGACAGTGGCAGAGCGTATGGCAATCTGGGGACACCCGAGCAGTGGGAATACCCCTCTGGGGGGCCTGCTTTGGGGACACATGGCACGGCTGGTGGTGTGGGTGCAGCCCCCTGGGGACACACAGCAGGGCAGGCAGTGGAGACATCCCTTTGGGGATGTGCCACAAGGGTGGCAGTGGGTGCATACCTTTGGGGATGTGGTGACAGCGGGAACATTCCCTTGGGGATACAGCAGCAGTGGTCCCTTTCGGGACATGGTGGCAGCAGATGCATCCTTCTGGGGACGTGATGTGGGGCTGACTTTTGGGACACGCTGGCAGCGGGGACATCCCTCTGGAGACACACCAGCACTGGGTATGTCCCTTTGGGGACGTTCCACAGTGGTGATGGTGGGTACAGTATTTTGAAGAGGTGCTGGCAGCAGCGACAACCACTTGGGGATGTAGTGGCGACAAGGATATCCCTTTGGGGACATGGTGGCATTGGGGATATCTCTTGCGGACACTCCCTGGCGACAGCAGCAGGTGACAAAGAGCCCGCCGGGTCCGTACCCCTCACCCGGTCGGCCGCGGGGTGGGGCAGTGCTCCCCCCGCAGCCTCGCTCTGCCGCCAGCCCTAATCCCTCTAATTAGAGGGGGATAATTACTGTCCTGATCGCTCCGTGCCGCGCTGCGGGAACGGACGGGCAGGGAAGTGACAGGCAGAGGTAGGGGTATGTTCTCCCCCAGTCCTGCCACCCCCATCCCATTTGTTTAACCAACACTTCCCTAATTAAAGCGTTTAATTAACCGGCCCAGGCGGGGGTCCCACAGGACCCCTCTTAACCACCCTCCTTGGATGATGGGGGATTTTTGGGGGGGTCTGGGGAGGTCCAATCTCCCCCACGCTCGTTAGTCTTGGCTTAACGAAGAGTTGGGGCGCAGCTGGGGTGTCCCCCGCTCCCTCCGCGAGCTGCCCCTCGGCTCATCAATCACGGTCACTGTTAATTGAGGTCCCCGGGCTGCGGGGACACCGGGGCAGGGGGCAGCAAGTGATGGGAGGGGTGCCTACCGCCCCGAAGATGGGGGGAGCCGCGGTGTTTGGGGGTGCTCAGCTTCAGTTCCTGGGGGATGTTCAATATCGACGTTTGGGGATGCTCGGACCTAGAATTTCGGGGTGCCCAGCCCCAGAATTTGGGGATACTCAGCCCGGGAGGGGGAACGCGGCTCCAATATTATAGAACTGCTCAGCCCCACATTTGGGAGTGCTCACCTCCAGGACTGGAGGGTGCTCAGCCTCTGGACCGGCTGTCGGGAGGGGTTTGGGGCCCGGGCCCCCGCCCATCGACCATGCCACGCCCTCACCCCGCCCACCCATCTGGTCACGCCCCCTATGGACCCGCCCACTGACCGCGCTCCACCCTGGGAATCAGGTCCCGCCCACCAGACCACGCCCTGACCACGCCCCTCGAACAAATCCACGCCCTTTCCCCTTGGCCCCGCCCCCGTTACGCCCCGCTCCGCCCCAGCGCTGCCGGAAACTCCACCCCGGGGCCGGTGCGTCACTTCCGCCCGCTCGGTGCGCACCCCCATCATGGCGGCGCCCTGCGGCTCCTCGCAGCTCCCGCCGGCTGAGCCGCCGCTCCGCATCCCTAAGATGGAGGTGCTGTCGCCGGGCTCGCCGGGCGCGCTCAGCGACGGCAACCCCAGTCTGTCCGACCCCTCCACGCCCAGCGGCGCCTCCCCGCTGGGCGCAGGGCCGGCGGCCACCGGGGCCGCACTGGGCGCCCGCGGCGGGGCCTCGCCCTCCGTCTCCTTCTCGCCGGGCGGCGCCGCCGCCGCCGCCGCGGCCGCCGCCTGCCGCGGGATGTCCTGGACGCCGGCGGAGACCAACGCGCTGATCGCCGTGTGGGGCAACGAGCGGCTGGTGGAGGCGCGGTACCAGCAGCTGGAGGGCGCGGGCACCGTGTTCGGCAGCAAAGCGCCCGGGCCCGCCATGTACGAGCGCGTCTCCCGCGCCCTGGCCGAGCTGGGCTACGAGCGCACCCCGTCTCAGTGCCGGGAGCGCATCAAGGTACCCCGGAGGAGCGGCGGCGCGGCCCGGGCCGGAAGGCGGGCCTGGGGTCACTGGGCTCGGCCCCCCGCGGGTGGGTGAACCCCCGGGGCGGCTCTGGGGTCACCCGCCGGGGGAATCCCCCCTCAGGGACTCACCGGGAGAGGTGTTTTCCTGAATGTCCTTTGGCCCTGGTGTGGAGTACTGTGTCCCCAAGGCTCAGCCCACTCCTTGGCCCCGGGTGTGGAGTACCTCGTCTCGGGAGCTCAATCGTTTTAGGATCTCTCCTGCAGCCTCTTTTGGCGCTGGTTGTGGGCATTCTCCGTGTTCAGCCTGCCCTTTAGGCCTAGGTTTGGGGGCACTGTGTTCCCAGGGCTCAGCTTTTTGGGGTCTCTCTGTGCTGCTATTTTCCAGAGCATCCTCGGGCCTTGGCATGGGTGTCCCCAGGGCTCAGCCCAGCCTTTGCTCTGGGTGCAGGGCACCACATGCCTTGCCTCAGCTGCCTGGCTCCCCACAGTCCTTGGTTGGCATCTCCTGGGTGCCATGTCCCCTGGGTTCATCCTCAGCCTCCAGCAGCACTTTTGGGACCTGGGCACTGCCTCCCTTGGGTTCACCCCCTCAGTTCCTCCGGTCTGGGTGGCCTGTGGCAGCATCCCGTGGCCTGGAGTGGGAAGGGATACAGTGTCCCAGTCATTCTTGTCCCCTCACAGGGACAGCCCTAGCAGAATCCTTCTCCTGGTTTTCTTGGAGCACCCCTGTGTCACCCCCTTTGGCCCCAAGTGTGGTGCCTCTGTCCCCTCAAGTGTCCCTCAGCATCTTTTGTCCGCGAGGGGTTGGCACTGGCTGCTCCCTGAGGCCCCCTTGGGAAAAGGGAGCTCCCAGTTCCCCCAGTAAGGAGGGGTGGCTTGGGCTCTGCTTGTTCCTGCACTCCTGGTTTCTTCGTTTGCATTGGAGTTGCTTTGCTGGGTCTGAAGGCTTTCCCAGCTCAACTGGACCATGCTGTATCTTCACAGACCTCTTGAGTATTTGATAAACAGCCCCATGGGCTGCATTTTACAGAGGGATCTTTCCAGTTTCATCATTCCGTGGGGAAAGAAGGCTGGGTTTGGTGCCTGGTTTGGGAGCAGCCACATCCTGCTTTTACAGAGAGGAGCTATTTGGAGGGAGTGTGGATGGGGTGGGAATCACTGTAGGGTTTGAGTTTGTAAGTGCAGATGATGTTTATGAGGGTGAAATAAACTCTCTGAGCTCCCTCTGCCTTTTATTTCCCGTTTCCTGACCCGTTAGGCCCCTGCAGCCACCTAAAATGTCAGTGGATTGAAAAAGTAAGGTGTTGTTATTGCTGGGGCTCAGCGGAGCCGTTTGTTTCTCCCTTCCTCTTCCCATCCCTTAAATACGCCTGTGCCAGCCCACCTGGGCTGGGGCTCTCCAGATGTGTACACCCAGGCTGCCTTTGGTTTGAAATACATGGAATAAGGGATGCTGCAGCATCAGGAATGCCCAGAAATAAGTGAAGAGATTCCCTTGTCGATCCCTGTTGATTAGAACAGCCTGTCCCTGGAAGCAGGTGCATAAAACAAACCCCCTTCCTATAGAAGCTTTGGTTTCTCAATGTATTTTCCCTGTGTTCGTGTAGTTGCCGTTCAGGGATCTATTTTCCTTGAGGGCATCCAAATATTTTTGGAGGGGAGTGTTGCTACACCATAACTGTCTTGGAGTCCCTTGTTTTCCTGGCAGCTTTCCAGGTGCTTGTTACTTGAATCAGTTCTTCTGCAAATGCATGGGCTTTGCCAGAGGTGGATGCATGGTGGAAAAGTTCCTTGAGGTGTCCAGTGGTTCTGAGCTGTGGTGGGATTCAGTGCAGCATCTGTCAAGGACAGACCCCTGTCCCAGTTTTGGTCACAGCATTAATGCTCCAGGGGATGCTGAGCAGGCTGTGAGGAGATGTCTTGTTGTTAGGACAGCCCAGAACTGGCTGTTTGGGTTTGGATGACACTGTTGGATGGAGCTGTTTGTGTGTTGTCTGCGGTGGGGCTGGAGCAAGTGTTTGGGTGACTCCCAGCAGCTTGAGCTCCTTGCAGACAAGGATTTTCCCCCTTTCACTTCAAAAGTGAGGCTTGAACATATCTTTGCCCCTAAAATGTTTCAGCTTGAAAGAAACCACCCATCAAACAACAGTGAAAGAGCACTGGGCCGATATTTATGTCCAAGAGCAGCTCTTGCCAGACCTGTTAGATATTTGTAGATTGAAGTGTGTCAGAGTGGGCTCTCCTTCAACACCTGGCTGGGAGTTACCCGTGTTCCATCCCTGGGCTCTGCTGTTCTTGTAGTCAGCCTGTCTGCCAGGTGAACAGCCAGTTGTTATCTGCTGTGTCTGGCACTCTTCATCCATCTTGCTGCCACCTGAGCTTTTGTGTATCCTGGGTTCCCACTGTGAGGGCCTTCCTCAGCACAGTCATCTGGAGATGTAAAAATGTGGCTTTTCTGAAGCCTTTGGGCTTGTGGTGTGTTTTTGCCTGGAATTGCTGGGAAATGAGAACTCATTGAAAGCTGGGGGTTCTTCAGGAGCTAAGAGTTGACCTTGTTACAGGGATTATTGAGATAGTTGTGGTAGCTGCTGCCAACCCTAAAATCCCAGTTTTTGTAGGATTCCAGGTGGAATTGGCTACTTGACTCTTCAGTGCTCCACTGTGAGCAAAACTCACATCTGGATGTGGAGGGGTTGTGACAGGAGTCCTTCTCTCAGGGGGACTCATGTGCGCTGTGGGAACAAGGGGAGGGCACAGGTTCTTTGCCGTCCTTCATGCTGAAAATGGGACTGGGGATATGGTGATAAAGGAGCACATACCTGCATCATTCTGTTTATCTGTAATGTTCCATATTTCCATGATTTTATAGGATACTTAATGCCTGTCAGGGGATGGTAGCATGAGGCTTTGCTGCTGGATTATAAATGTAAATGGTGCTTCAAACATCCTGCATTCAACTGATTTTATGAATGCGTTTTAGATACGGGCTTCACACTGGCTTCCTTTGGGAAACCTGCCTTCTCTGGCCACAGCCAAATCTTGAGGAGCGAGTTGAGTTGGCAAGGAACAAGTCAGCCTGGAAGCAGAGAGTTTTCCAGTTGTATGGCGTGGATGTATTCCCTCCTAATTCAAACAGCGTGCACAGGAAGATCCCACTGCAGATTTTCACCCGTCTCTCACCATCTGCATGTGTTTTTCTGCACATCAGCAGCTGGAATGAGGCTGCTGTTGGGTTGGAGCTGCTCTGAAAGGGTCTGTTTCAAATTTAGGGATTTACGCATAATTGTTCCAGCAACTTTTCCTTCGGAAAGAGACCTCGAGTCTTAACTTGGTGGCTCTGAGATTGGTAGCTTGGTGAGCTCAGCCATCAGGAGCTGCAAGAGAAGTGAAACATCTTGATTTCTGCCTGTTGCATTCCCAGAAAAGCTGTCTTGTGCATTGTAGTGTCTCTATCCTGGTGTGTCACACTGTATCCTTAATCCTTTCTTGTTCAGTGGCACACTCTGAATGTCCCTATGAGGTGGAGCTCATGTTGAGGAGCCATTAACTGAAGTCCACATGCTTTTCATCCAGCCCTCCTCCTGTGTTCCTGAGCAAGGATTTAGCCTGGTTTGTCTGTCTTGAAAGTCATCACCTCCCCACAGCAGCGCGTGGAGAGCCTTGTAGTTTTCATGTTTGACCTTTGCGCCAGGGTTTTAAGGCAGGTGATGGAGTATTTGAGCAAACCCTTTCCAGCCTCGCTGGGATCTTGTGCCCTGCACCTGGTGGTGCTGTTTCAGGCAGGCACAGGCAGAAGGAGGTTTGCTAGGAACTTATGTGAGAAAACGAGCTGTCACCTCAGGCTGTGAAGCTGCTACATGAAGGCCATATTGCTTGGAGATCGCATTCCATAGGGTATATGGAACACGTTCCATAGGTATGTTGGAACTTCATTGTTTCATCATCTTCCAGCCTTTCCAGGTAGCAGCAGTGATGGGGGATGCCCTGGGAAAGTGCAGGTAAGCTCAGGTGTTACAGTCAAGGGGCATTTTCAGGCAGTAAAGACTTGTTTTGTTTTAGTGGAATGTTCTTGAAATAATGGGCTCCACTTGTTTTTTCAGTTGCCTCTCACCTATTGAATGCTTTGTGCTACTCTTCCTCTTCTGAATGGGCTTGTGACCTTGCTCTGTTCATTTGAGAGCAAGGACCAGCAAGGATTTGAGTCCATGGTCTCTCATGGCTTGCACAGATGTGACCTCTTGAGTACATCTTGGACCTCTTTTGATCCAGGCTGCTGCAGTTTGCATTTTTCTTTAAAGTCTGGTTTTGTGGGTGGTGTAAAGATGCTTGTCCTGATCACAATGAATGCATGACAATTCAAGTTTAATTTTAGGAATAAGCCTGTTTCCGAAGGCAAGATAACTTGCTCAGGTCTGGCCTTCATCACTCCAAAATAAGTGTTTGAACAGGTTCTGCCAGGAGTAGATTGAATCTCACTCAGGTGTCTCATGCATTTAGGCTGGATATCAGGGAAAGGTTCTTCCCCCAGAGGGTGGTGGGCACTGAACAGGCTCCCCAGGGCAGTGGACACAGCACCAAGGCTGCCAGAGCTCCAGGAGGGTTTGGATAACACTATCAGACACATGGTGGGATTGTTGAGGTGTCCTGTGCAGGGCCAGGAGTTGGACTCAGTGATCATTGTGGGTCCCTTCCAACTCAGGACATTCTGTAAGTCAGTGATCTCCGCAAGCTGAGCTCTGTCTGGAGGATCATCCACTCCGTCTAAACTCTTTACAAAGTTGTTGCTTGTGGTGCGTCTGGAGGAGGTTTTGCTGCTCTTCCTTCTCAAGCTCTAACAAGTTCTTCCTTTTTTCCTCCAGTGCTGGTTTAAGAAAACCAGGAACTCAGTGCAAGGAAACACAGAGGTGTGCCCAGCTGCCTGCTTTTCCACGGGCAGTGCTGTAGTCTCCTCTAGGGGTCTGGCTCGATTAACATGGAATCCTTAAGAACGGTCTGAGTATTGTATTCTCAGTGCTCTGATAGCAGTGATTAATGGAGCACCTTCTCGGGTAGCTGTTTGGAGGCCACAGCACTGTGGGGTCCATCATTTCGGTGCCATGTGTCACTGATTTCCTCACCTGGATGGGACACTGCTTGTTAAACCCTGGCTTCATTCCCTCTGGGTCGCTGGCATAGGCCAGCCTTGTCAAGGCTGGCCTCTGCAGTTGGCTGTTGCACTTATGTAAATGATTCCTGACCAGGCAAGAGCTTATTTTCTTGTTATGTTTGATTGTGACTTAGAAACTGGCAGTGGCGGCAAATGCACTGTAGGTTTTTGTTCAGTTCCAATTCTCACTTACAAAAACTCATGGCTGCCCTGCCTCAATTGACATCTACCTGTGTCTGCCAGGGTGATTTTGCTTCTTCATTGTCCGAAGGGATCTCTGGTTCCTACCTCAATCAGACAATCAACTTGTCTCTGTTACCCCTTGCCACCCTTCTGCCCTTGGGACATTCCCATCACTTTTTTTTTTCTATACTGGAGCCAGATCCTTCAGGAAGTCCCTGTGTGTTCAGCTATATGGGGATATGGCTGAGGCCTCACTCTTTGGTGCAGGGCATGATATACTGTGGCAGCCAGTGTGTCCCCAGTGCTGCATTGGGGCAGATGTGCAGCCAGCTGTGGGGCTGGAGCCTTTGCAGACAGGGCTGCGGCAGCTCCTGTGGCCCACACTGAACTCTCAGGGGGCTCTGTGTGTGCAGGACTCTTATATTCTGCAGAGGAGCATTCCAACTTGGTTCCTCATGCTGGAGATGTGTTGAGGTTGTCAACTGCATTTTGCAGTGCTGTGTGAGTTGAGGGTTTGAGGTGCTGCTCTTTTTGTTTTATTTTGGATAAACCACAGAAACAAGGCTTATTGTGATGATACCCAGTGTTCTTCTGCCTTGCACACACCTTTTAACCTAAAAGTTCTTGAGCTGGAGCTGTCAGACTGCTGTAGCCAGTTCTGTTTCCTTCTGCTCCCAGGAACTCAAGAATGGAGACTTCAAGACCTTTCATTGTCCCCTACAACCACTCCAGGCTTCAAAAGCCATTTCTTTTGTCACAGTCTATTTTCATGTCATGTTGCCTGTGAGTATCCTGGCGTGATGAGGGAGGGAGTTGTTTGATATTGCTGTTCTTAATTTGGGATGTAGAGCTGAGAGCTCGTCTCTCCCATTAAGTGAAAGATCATCTCTGGAGCCAAGTGTTGTGCTGAGTGGTGCTCGGGGCCATCATGACACCTTTAGGCTGCTGTTGTTTAATCAGCTTAAAGAGATGAATGTGGACAAAGCCACAGGCCACCAAACTGCTCTGCAGAGCCTGTAGTGCCTCCCTGCGTAAGAGCATGTCTCAGATCAGGGATCTGGAGTTCCTTGTGTTGGACCACCTCAGGTTATATATAAAAAGCTTGCTGTGGTCTAGTTCTTCCTCATTGTTTGCTGGAAGGAGGACTTTAAATTTCAGCCTTCCTAAAGTCACTCCCTAAGGCTTTTCTGATCCTTATCCTGCAGTTCCTGCAGAGCTCCGGGTTCTCCGTGGCTTCACTTGTAGATATGAGGACTCATGAATTAGAAATGGTGAGAAAATCCATGTTGAGCTTTGTCACTGTCTCCTCCTTTGGTTGTTCCTAATTTTAAATTAAGTGGGTGTAATCTGTCTTCGTGTTGCAGGCAGTGTTGCAGAACAATAAGCAAAAGCCTCGATCTCTTCCAGTCTGGGCAGTCACTGGGCAGTGATCAGGTCTGTTTTCAGTTACTTGTCCTAACTTTCCTGGTTTCTTGTGTATCTATATCAATATGTGTATGTGCACTTTAGGATCCACGGAGCAGGAGTTGAGCTGGACACCAGGAGAAATAGAGGAGATGCATCAAAAAAAAACCCCAGATCTTAGAGATGAGAATAACTTGGTGGGAGAAAGATTAAGGGCTAAAATTGTCCAGGTTTCCTGAAGTCTGAGCAATTATTTAGGTCTTACCAGAGTCTCTGATGAAGAGAAGACTCTAGGCTTACATGGAACAAGGCTGACCTGTGGTATTTGGAGGGAACATCGCAAAAACTAGTAGGGACTGCTTGTTGGAGACACTGGGGAGAACCTCTAAGAAGAAAGCTATCAGGAATCTCAGTTCTCCAGCAAACAATACCAAGGAGCCACCAGCTGCTTGTCCACAGGACTTTTGGTGCTCTGGAAAGCCCTGAATTTGAAATTATCTCCCTCAAATTTTAGATTATCTGCTGCCAGGAGTAGAGATAACAGCCAGGTGAGCATCTAGGCAGTATCCCCAAAAGTACTCTTGACCTGTAAGAGTAATGAGCAGTGACACTGTTGCTCATTTATTTTTGTCCCCCTTTCTGCTTTGCTCAGTTTTGTTTTTCTCCTAGTTTCCATTGACTTGCTGCTAAATTATTTTCATAGTAAAATAAGCCAGTTTGCAGCCTGACTGAAATAATTACTACTAGGCTGCAACCCAGTGTGAGATCCTCCATAACCCCAACGGTGGGGAGAGATGTTGGAAGCACATCCTGAAAATAGAGTGTGAAAATACAGTGGCTGTGGGTGTCGGGTGTTCCCAGAGGGCTTGGCCAAGAGTAGGGATGTTTTGGAGACAGTTTGTTTCACTTAAAGGCTGCTAATAAATGCAGCTAGAGGTTCTAAATCTGTGCTTAACTCTGATGGATAATAGCCAGGGCAGATGCAAGAACTGGGATTTGGGAAATACATTTTTAAAAAAATCTGACTTGGGTGGATTTTAGAAAGAGTCTGTGAGTGAAATGAGTTTGCTCTTATTGCTTGGGCAATTTGAGATACCACTTGGTGAGATTTGAGCTGAAAGGAGAGAAATTGAAGTGAGGAAACTGAATTTTAACAAGCAAATGTATCTGTACCCTGAGCCTGAGGGAACCTCCTTTGTACCCAGTGGATGCTGACAGGTTTCTTAGCTGGGTTTTGGTTTCAGGTTGCTGTCGCTGGTTGTTTTCCACCCAGCTCAGAAACAGAAGCTTAAAATGTGCTGGTGTCCATCCGAGGAGGATCTGTCTGTTTATCCTGAGGTAGCAAAGGCATAAGTGGAAAGGGATCCACCTTAAACCACTGTAAACCACTGGTGCCTGTTGCTGCCTGTGTGTTTATATGGGTTGCTTTTTATTTTGTGTTAATTTTGTGTGTTTTTGTTTAAAACAGCAGGGTAATACTGACTTTCTGCTTAGCAATTTTGCTTCTACTCCCAGGGCTCTGAATCTCAGGAGGAAACTGGTTAGAAATGTATCTCTTTCCTGCTGATGCTGTTAAACCAGCATATGAGAAGCATTAGGTAGGTTCCAGCTTTCTGGTGTCATAAAAGTTCCTTTTTGGGGAATAAAACAAGCGGTTTTTGCAGTGATGTGTGTGTTACAGTCCTCCTTCAGAAAACAAGGCAACAGTACTAGCTCTTCCCAAATTAATGCCTCTCTTGAATTCTAGAGGCAGCTTTGCCATTCAGGTTAGAACTTCAGTAATCTAATAAATTTAATTTTAAAAAATTAGTGTTTTCTAGCACTTTACCAATCCAAAAACCATCAAGTTCCATCAAACCTGGGGCACATCATTGCCTTTCAAAAGTAGAGTAGTGCTAGAATTGAAACCACATTGAGAGTTGTGTATAAAGCTTTAGTTTTTTAACCCCCAAATAGCTGTATGTTGCTCTGGATTAGGGGGGAAAGGTGGATGGAACTGGAGGCTTATACAGCAGTGATGGAGTGGCTCTGCCCTTGGTGTGGGATGTCAAAGGGAGCACAAAAAGTAGAGGAGCCTTTTGAATCTGTGTGGGAGGTTCGGTCCCAGCACTGTTTGCGAGGTGGCTCAGACCAAGCCATCTCAATGCTGTTTCTTACTTAATGCTTGATATCGAAGTCTGGGAATTGGGAGCATTATTGATTTGACCTCTTTTAAATTTCAGCAGCTTCACAAGAGACAGAGTGAGTTAGTAAGGAATGCAAAAATGTGTAAGTAATATATTTTTCTAGCTGAATAGCTTAGGCATATCCATTTTGTACCTTGTGTCTTCTTACCAGAGTAAGGAAGGTTGGACTGTCTTTGCTTTGGGGCAAATCTTTCTTTTTCCTTTCTCTCTCCTCCCCTCTTCTGCCTCTCCAAGCTGTGGGCACACCAGCTTTGCTTTCTCCTTTTTATAGTAGTGTGCATTTTCCTGGCTGGTTGGTGTCTCTGACTGGGGGGCTCTTGGTATTTTTGTTTATTTTACTTTTTCCCTTGCGTCCATAGCACATTTGGGGTTTGTTTTTCTGGGTTTGTTTTTCAAGTGGGAAAGAGAATAAATCAACCAAGTTAAATCCAAGGAACCTGTAACTGCTGCACAACTTGTCCTCTGTTGTAGTAACATTAACACTAAGCGGGAACGTCGAATACATACGATGCTTCCTGCTGGGTGTAGACTAATTCAGGAGCATTGCTCATGAGTGTGGGTCAAATATGACCAGCAGAAATAACCCCCAAGCCCTTGAACTCTGTCTGGCAGCCGTGTGACTGTCTGCAGGTGCCTGTGTGGTCACCCAGCCCAGCACCCTGTGACTAACGTGCTCTTCTCTGTCTCAGACCCTCCGCAGGTGCTACAGCCGCGTGAAGGAGCACGGTGTTGGGAAGAGGAAAAGCAGCTACACATTTGAGCAGCTGGAGCAGGTGTTTGGGCAGGGAGGATGGGACTCACAGCCCTGCCAGCCCGTCCTCATCAACAGCAGTGGCTTGTACCAGGAGCTGGAGTCGGATGGCAGCACAATGGAGGAGTACTCCCAGGAGGACTGGGGAAACCACAGTCAGGATCTTCACTGCTACCAGACTGGCGAACAGGAATTGGGTAAGAAATCCCATCTTGGCACACCTCCATCCTTGGATTTTAGCTGTGCTCATGCCTATCTCACACATACATATCTCAATACCAACTTTCATCTTTTGGACATAGTGCCCTCAAGATCCTAAACACATCCTTAGAGAGGAAAGGGACAGAAATCCCTCAGTCAGTCAAAAGCAACCCATGGCTCTTGAAGTATTTTAGGATCAGGATTGGAGTTTGAAGAGCCTGGCAGAAGGAAAGAAGGGCTGTATGGCCAGAAACAGTGGAGGAGGCGACACCTTCCCTGTCTCTCCTTTCACTCTGTTTTACTTACCCTCTTGGGATTCAGGATGTATTTTCCCTTTCAGTGGTACCTGTGTGTTATCATTCAAACACCATCTGCTTAAATTGTGAACAGGACTTCAACCTGCTGCTGGTGACACCAACAACTATAAAAAAACATTCCTCCTTCCTCTATACCCTGATATATTGGAATTAAACATGTAAATATGCTTATATCCATGTGTGTGGCCTTTGTTAAATACAAAAGTAGCAAGCAAGCTCACACTTGAGGATTGAGACTTAAACCCAACTTCTCCACATGCTTTTCTTGCCTGAATTATTGCTGTTTCTGTGTAACGATCAATGTATTAATTAATTTGAAGGTGTAGTTGTTGCTTTTGGGTTATTGAACTTCTTTAGACAGAGCAAGTTACCACATTTCCAATTGAAAATGCACACCAATCTGAGCAGTTCTGGGAAGAAGTGGCTTTCTTTAGTCATCTTTCTCTTTCTTAAGCCACTGCTCTTGGGGGTGTGTATTCCTCCCTTGCCTGAGCACAGGGCTTGTTTTCACAGTGGAAACTTTAAGTTGATCAAATCCAATGGAGATGCAAGTAAAGAAGGCGAATTGCATAAAGGCTTTTTTCCCCCGGTTGTAGGATGAAAGAGGGAGAGGAGACACAGACAGGTATCTGTTTGCATTTGTGTTTGGGGGACTGGTGAGTCAGGATGCTTTGAAAGAGCCTTAAATCGCAGTTTAATGTTAAAATTTTCAAGTTGGCTGTTAACTGCATTCCAGTTCCTCAGACTTCTTCCCTGGGGGATTTAAAAGTCAGAAATATGTGGGAGAGAAACAGTGGGGAGAAGAAAATGTTACAAAACGTATGTAAATTATGGCTAATTCTGTCTGGTTTGGCTTGTTTTGGTGAGTCAAGCTGGGATCTCCTGGTTTGTCACCATTTTCGGGGATGCTTGCCTGCGCTGGGGCTGACGATGTCCTTCATGCTCAGAAGTTGTGAGCAAAGCACTTGGCACACAGCATCTCAATGGAACACAGATGCCCTTCTGCTGCTGCTTGTCTTCAACTGTGCTGTTGGAAGCAGAATTGCCTTTTTTTCTCTTTTTCCTACTTTTTTTCCCTATTTTTTCTTTTTCCTTTTTTTAGTTTTAAACAATGCCGTTTGTAATTCAGTGGATTTGTGATTTAACAGCAGGGGTAGAAACCTTGTCCTTGAAAGGTTTTGCACTTGCAGAAAAAGATTCAGATATTAACTCTCTGCATCTCTTCCAAGTTAAAGAAAAAACAAGTCAGTTACAGAGGGTTTAGGAACTGGAACTGTCTCGTGCAGAACTCAAGCAGACTTGCCTGGCTTAGGAAGCAACTCCAATTTATTTTTTTATTTAATTTCAGCCTATTTTAAAAAAAAAGCCCTAAGAACATTATTTTAAATATAATTATGTGTTGGAATTTTACCTTTCAGATGAAATGCCTACCACAAAAAGATCATTAAAGATAAAACAGGAGTCTTCAGAAGACACACAGTAAGTAATTTATGAATGTTTTACCCTGGAATGTATTTCCCTGGGGATGCTGTGCAGGAGGGGAGGATATTTGAAACTTCTGATTATAATTATAAATACATTGTGCAAGACTATTCATACAGTTGAATCTGCTTTATCCATTATTCCCGTTACCTCAGAACAGCTGAAAAGCTGCACAACTCTGTTTCTTCTTGGCTTCACCATTCAGCAA
The DNA here is from genome assembly GCA_035222235.1 of Margarornis squamiger. Classification (NCBI taxonomy): domain Eukaryota; kingdom Metazoa; phylum Chordata; class Aves; order Passeriformes; family Furnariidae; genus Margarornis; species Margarornis squamiger. The sequence goes on along the minus strand of JAWWTY010000064.1, from coordinate 1,658,518 downwards.
AGGAAACAAGACTTACTATATGGATGCAAGGACTTAAACCATGGATAAAATCCACAAAAAAAGCTCCCTTCCTTGGTGGGAAGGCATGCCAGAGCTTGCGAGTCTTTTATTTTAATTTTTATAGCTTTCCAGACCTTATTTGTAACCTTTTGGCTGGGTTTAATCTAACAAACACTGGAGTATTTTGAATGCTTTGAGCATGCGAATCTCCCTCTCCTCGCCAACAATAACACAGAGCATTCCCAAAAATGAAAGGAATTGTGCAGTATTTACTCTATCCAGGGCTACTTTCTGCCAATCTTTAGGATTGTAAAACCCCCCGTGTGCTTGTGGACCCATCTGCGGTGGGAGTGAGCCACGGCAACCGGGCTTGCAGACTCTTTGGGGTGGGTTCCACATGTGAACTCCCCCACCAGTGGCTTGTAGTGTCACCTGAAGACGGTCTGGGGTTTTCCATGGTGGAAAATGAGCTCCTGTAGCGTAGGAGGTCACCAGCACTGGGAACAGCAACAGAGTGTCCCTGGTGAGTCATACAACAGAGGCTTTGTACTGTAACTTGATGAAAAAACTCCCCTAAAACCTAAAGAAGCCCCATTAAAATATGAACAGAAATTAAATAATTTTAAAATAAAATAAGAAAATAAAAATAATTAACAAGTTTCCAGTGCTGTAGCTGTGTCAAACTTCTCATTTCAGGTGGATTTTCATGTACCTAAAGGTGACTTTTTTCTTCACATGGAGCAAATTCCATTTAGCAACTCAGGGACAACCTAGAGAAAAATAACTTTTTCAGTATAAATGTTGTTATTGCCTCTTTGAACAGTTTCTTTGTTCTATTCTGGAATAACACTACCTTTAGGGAACTGCATATCCTGAATAATAATCCTGAATTTTGTGAGGTAAAAGCTTGGATTACATGAACCTTCTCTTCCAAGTCTTGATGTGTACATAGACAGCTGGATTAGATTTTGGTAAATTGGACCTTTTGGAGTTTTATGTTCATTTTTCCCCCAAAATTCCTCTAAAATGCACTGGAGTCTCTGAACTCTGGGGCATTTTGTGGAGCGTGACAGCGATAAGCCTCTCCTATGTGCTCCGTGGAAACACAAAGCATCTTCCAACACATGGATTCGCTGAAAGCTGGTTTTCCTCTTGTCTGTGAAGGGAAGAAACTTCTAGGCTCTGACTTAGTAGGCTAAAAGCAGTCAGGAGTAGCAGGGCTCATACAAAGATAAGCTGGGTATTTATTTGTTATCTTCAAAAAACAGTTTTGCATCTAAAAGCCACAGGAGATAAATAGTTGCCAAACTTTTTACCTCTTTGCACAGCATTTTAAATTGCAGATAACATAGTTCAAAGTCGGGACGCTTTGGTTCATCTGCAGTCTTGGTCAAGTGCAGATTTTCATCAAGAAATAATCTCCATAAAATTGTTCAAATTGTCTGCTGAACCTTGTGCTGTTCTTTTGGACATGGAGAATCAGAATCCCAGAATTATTTGAGTGGGAAGGGACCTTAAAGATCATCCCATTCCACCCCCTGTCACGGGCAGGGACACCTTCCACTAGCCCAGGTTGCTCCAAGCCCCATCCAGCCTGGCCTTGGACACTTCCAGGGATGGGGTAGCCTCTGGACAACCTGTGTCAGGGCCTCACCACCCTCACAGGGAATAATTTCTTTCCAGTATCCCATCTAGATAGAGCTGGAGAGGGACTTTGGACAAGAGCTTGGAGGGACAGGGCAAGGGGCAATGGCTTCCCACTGCCAGAGGGCAGGGATAGATGGGATATTGGAAAGAAACTCATCCCTGTGAGGGTGGGCAGGCCCTGGCACAGGTTGCCCAGAGAAGCTGTTGCTGCCCATCCCTGGAATTGTTCAAGGCCAGTTTGGAGGGGGCTTGGAGTAGCCTGGTCTAGTGGAAGGTGTTTCTGCCTATGGCTGGGAGTTGGAAGGAGATGAGCTTTAAGGTCCCTTTCAGCCCAAACTGTTCTGTGACATACAAGGACTTCCCATCTTTCCCATGGCATCTTATTTTTGGCGCCGTAGGAAGCAAAGGGCAATAGGTAACCCGTGTCCATATCCTGTGCTCCACCAAGATATGCCTTCCCTGCATTAGCTCTATTGATGTCTTCTCTTGGCACCCTGCTGCCTCCAAATAAATTGTTTTGAAAAGTGAAACACTACTTTGAGACTCTCCTGTTCTTTCAAGTTGATTTGAGGAGCAGTTTGATTCACTGCAGCCATTGGGAAGATGAACTAGAAAAAGCTCGTGGAACTTTACTGAAAGCAGCTGTTCCAACCCCTTTGAAGTCTGCTTGGTTTGGAAACAGCACCTCAGAACAAACTTGCTGACTCTTGTCTCCAGTCTTTCCTCATTTGAATTGCAGAAGCTTCTAAGGAGGAAGAAACTCAGATTCCAGACTCCAGCAGGGAGGTAGTGGTTTGAGGACAGGGGAAAATCCAGCTCTAGGGCACCTTCTGCAGCTGGAAAGTGAGATTGCCCTGAGACACACAACAGGGTAAAACCTAAACCCTCTGGTCAGCTCCCATTTTTATCTTGAAAAACAAATAACATTAGCAATATAAATAAAACAAATTCGTAAATGCATATTAAATAAGTTACTTTAAATAGTTCAATGAAGGCAAATTAAATGTTAATTAATTTTAAATCAATCAATCAGTCTGGCATAGTGCTTATGATACGTCTGCTTGGTCAAGTCATGGAGGTCTTGGATAGAGCCTGGGAATGCAAATCTCAGCTGAGCCATTGGGTCCCAGCATAAGCTATAACTGAAAGGCAAAACTCCTTAAAATTCCTCTTTCCTGTTTTCCTCTGTGCTGGAAGTGGTGAGTTCCCTGTGGAAAGCCCTTCTTTCCCATGCGTGTCTCTGCTGCCAGAGATCCCCTCTCGTGGTAAGATTCTTGTTCCCCACAGGAGCAGTCAGAGTGACTAATGCTCCAGCTCTGGATTGTGCTGAGCTAAACTGAATAGAGTATTTATAGTGCAATTAATAAAGGTGGGGGCTTTGCTTTTGGTTCCTTGTTCTGTTCCTCTGCTGTTGAATGAAAACCTGCCCACGCCTCGCTCTCCTGTCTCTACCTGGCCTGAGAATCTGTGTTTAACTGGAGCTGAGCTGCCATCGGGAGTCGAGCGCACATGTGCCAGTGGTGAGACACTGCTCTGTGCTCCATCACTGCCCTATCCCCTTGTCCGTTCTGTCCCCTTAGGCCTGGAAGATGAACTTGCACTTCCAAAAGCCTCAAAAAGACATTTTCTAAGGGTGGTAAAGCATCAGAGAGGCTTCAAATCAGTATTGCCACATTGTTTGTGTGTAAATGGAAGTGGATTTGGGGTAAACATGTGTTCTCCTTGCCTGAGGTTTCTCTCTGTTGCTGCCAGGGAGTGAAACTGACTCCTCAGGAATAACTTGCAGCAAGAAACAGGAGTTTGGTGATAATGGAACAGGCATTTTTAAGAACCCCTGGCCCAGACATGGCTCTGCTTGTCCAGCTTGTCCCTCCTCGGTGCTCTAAAAACTCAGTTATGTGCCAGTCATGGCAGAGATGCGTTTCCCAAAATGCTTTTTAAGGTCTATGCAGGGATCTTCTGGCATGGTTGGTGCTGCAAGATAGTTGAAGTGGTGATGGACATGGTCCCTGTATTGCTGTGAGGAGGGAGCGATCCCAAACTGGATGCTCAGACCTTCCCTGGGAGGCTTGAACACCCTAGCTGAGTTTTGCAGAGCTAGTGTGCATCAACCATCACGTGTAAAACCAGAGCTCTGTGTCCTGAGCCTGCTGCCTTCGGCTTGCTCAGGAGGCACTTGATCACCTGGAGGACAGCCAGCAGTTGGGGAATCTTCCCAGAACCATGTGCATTGTAGTTACACCTGTAAAAGCAGGTTTTTGGGAATGAAAGGCTGTGAGGATCATCTCCAGCACTGCAGGAAGACTCTGCAGCTCCCAAACATTTTTATTTGAACCCTCGTGTCCATTAAGATGGAAAAGACCTGCTTCACTGTGGGGATTTAATGGGCAGGAATGCAGCTGCTGAAGTCAGCCTCACTTGTGGGATGTCATTCAAGAGGCTTGGAGGTCTTCGTGTCCCTCACCAGTCTGGCCCTGGACTCTGTAGGGAAGCTGTTGGGAAAGGCTAGTTGTAGGGGTCTTGAGGAACCCCTAGAGGGGAGGGAAGCTTGTGCCCTGCAGAAGAAAACTGGTGTTTCTTGGTACAGTTTGTACTCCCGGTGGGATTTGGGAGGAGAAAAAGTTCTCTTGGGAATGTGGTGACCACCCCCCCCCACTTCAGGTTTCCAGATGTGCCACAATGGATAAAAGGAAGGAGAGTTGCATGGAATGAGCTTTTACATCCTGTTTGTTGGACCAAGAGAGGCTTCTCTGATAGCAAACCAGTTGCATTATCTTCCTGCATCTTTGATTATATGACAATAACTCATCAAATTAGGAGTTCTCCCTACCAGCTAATTAATGGTCTCCATTCATCGTGGAGGAGACCGCTCCAGCTCACCACAGGTGTACATGAATGCTCTCTCCTGATGTCAGCCACTCTGTGGAACCTTGCTACTGGGAGTGAAAATAGCTCTTTGGGAGCATGGGGATTTCTTTATTGGCTATCGCGAGGAATTCCCACTGTTCATCCCACAGGATCCAGGATGTGTCCAGATGCATCTTCTGCTCCAAGGGGTCAGTCACGTGAGCCATGCTTCCACCCCAGCACTGGCACCAAGCCCTTGGGAGCAGCTTTATGCTTCCATTGGGGTTTTTACAATTAATAGTCCTGTTGCTGGCATTAGTTTTGGGATAACAATGAGGTGGAAGCCTTTTGAGTGGCAGTCATAAGTTTGGGATGCAGCACATGGACCACATGCCAATGGAAACCCATGGCTATGAAGGATGAGCCACTAATTGAGTGTGGTTTTATTCAGCAGCGCCAGACACGTTTCCTTGGAGTTGCTTTGATACAGGGAGGAGTTTGGGTTGGGTTTGATTTGATTTTGCCAAGATTAATTTAAGGAAATTCCCAAAACCCATCAGGGGGTTGTTTTAGTCCATAAACTCCCCCAGCAATTTTTATGATAATGATAAAAATCAGCTGAGAAAGCTGATTGGGTTTAATTTCTGAAGGTCAGTGTTCTTGCCTGGATGGTTTTTCAGCTCTGATGCCTTTATCCTTCTCTCCCTCTTTAACTTCCAGGAAGCGTGACGTCATGCAGAACATTATGCAAATCTTGGAGTCGGTCCAGTTGAAGTGGGAGCTGTTTCAGAGCTGGACGGACTTCTCCAGACTCCATCTTTCTAACAAACTGGCCATTTTTGGCATCGGGTACAACACCCGCTGGAAGGAGGATATCCGTTACCACTATGCGGAGATCAGCTCCCAGGTTCCCCTCGGCAAGCGGCTCCGGGAATATTTCAACTCAGAAAAGCCAGAGGGTCGGGTGATCATGACTCGAGTGCAGAAAATGAACTGGAAAAACGTTTATTACAAATTCCTGGAGATCACCATCAGCGAAGCCAGATGCTTGGAGCTGCACATGGAGATCGACTGGATTCCCATCGCTCACTCCAAACCCACCGGGGGGAATGTGGTGCAGTATTTATTACCAGGAGGGATCCCCAAAAGCCCTGGCCTGTACGCCATTGGATATGAGGAGTGCCATGAGAAACCCCCATCCCCGCTGGCCGAGCACCGGGCACCCGACCCCAGCAATGAGACTCCAGGGGAGCTGGAGGTCCCCTCACCGCAGGCCTCCCTCCGGGTGGATATGGAATCCGCCCGGATTATCTATTGTTACCTTGGCATCGCTGAGGTCCGGACTCTCCAGCAGTGCCTGTTTTTACACTTCCAGGCAAATACCAAAACCTTCAGCAAAGATTGGGTTGGGATCAACGCCTTTTTATCTCAGAACTGCGTCGTAGAGCCCGGTGTCTCACCCAAATCCATCTACATCAAATTTGTGGAAGTGGAGAGGGATTTTTTGTCTGCCGGCTCTTTGGTAGAGTGCCTGGAAAAAGCCATCGGGTACCCCTTAAAATTTAACAACTGAGTCTCATCCTTCATAAGGATCAGGGCTTTCTGCCCCATTTTCCATCTCACTCGGATCCTGTCCGTTCGCAGCCAGGCACATTGGACTTTTCCGCCTGGAAGCGCGTTTTGGGGTGCGCAGAGGCTGGCGCGGCACTTCCCACGTGCTGGGCCCGGCTCCCTCGTCGGACTGGCCGGTTTCCCACTGGAGCGGCACGGCGAGGAGGAGCCTCTGGCCCATGAGATGACTGTCGGTACATTCCACATGGGACAAGCTCGTACACGTGGCATTTTCATACAAAAACTGGGGGTTTGGTCTTTCCTTTGTTGCACAGTGTCTCATTTGAACGCATCTGTCTCTAAGTGTTATTCTGGATCTGAATCAATAAGCAATAGATAACGGCGAGGGAAACCCCGACTCCCGGGATGGGGACTGTTTTTCAAAGCTACCCTTAGGTATCTTGTATATAATTTAGAACTTCACTTTTTTCACCATCGAGTGTTCTCCTCTCTCCGAACAGTGTTGCCTGCAAAGACTTTGGGTTCCGTGATGTATTCCACTTCCTTAGTAGCGTTGCCATATCTGCTTTTATTTTATTTTATCTTTTTTAACATTAAAATAATTTCTGGCCTTTTTATTTTTCTCTGTATTTTTTCTTTTGTTTTTCTCTTTTTTTTTCTTCACTGTTTTTCTCTTATTTCTCTTCTTTCTCATAATTTTTCTTCTTTCTGTATTGGTCTTTTTTTTTTTTGGTTCGATTTTTTAAAAATTTTATTTTTCATTTTCCTTTGTTTTTCTTTTCATTTTGGTTTTGTAGCATTTTTATTTTCTTTCCCTTATTTTCCTTTCTTTTTTTCTTTCTTTTCCTCCTTTTGATTTCCTTTTTCTATTGAGTTCCGTAACTCTTTGTGAGAATAACCTGGCAGCTGGGAAAACATAATGATTATTTTTATTATTTGTTTTGTTGTTGACCCATTGCTTATGGATACAATCAAAGCTGTGAGAAGGGGAAGGTGGGGAGGGAGACAGGGGCGGGAGCGGGGTGGGGGGAGGACGCATTTATGCCTTTGCAGCGTGTTCCTGGTCCAGCCCCGCGCGGAGCCACCGGGGCCGGTGGGTTTTATTTCCTGGAGCTCATCCATCGGTGATGTTGTGACATACGATGAATGTGTCGGTCCTAATAAAATCAAGCAAACACGTATGGGCTTCCACATCCTTCTCCTCCTCCAAGGGGGAATTTGGGAAAGCACTTAGCTCTTGCCTGTGGATGTTCCCTTGGGGGCTTTGTTCCCGCGGTCATTGTTGCAAGAGGTGTTTATTTGCTTTACATGAGGTGAGTGCCACCAGAGCTGGTTCCTTCCCTGCAGAGATTCTCAAAATCCTTAAAAAAGTGAGGATCACTGCCTGGCTTGAAGTTGACATCACCTTCGGATGTGGGTGAGTTCTGAGATGGAATGAGGAAGGGGAAGAGGTTACCCACCCTTTCCCCTCCCAGTCCTCAAAATAGAAGGAATTGCCCCCAACCATGGTGAGTTGCTCCAAAGAGCCACTGCCAAGTTGGAAGCGTTGGAGCAGAAGGTGAGAATGCTGGCAGGGAGAAGTGGGATCCCACTGGGATCAAGCCAGGCCGATCCCCCAAAGCCTCCTCGCTCCCCAGATCCCACAGTCCCGGCAGCCAGGATGGATTTACGGGGGGAGGCAAGGGCGAGAAGGGATTAATTCCACCCCCACCGCCTCCTCCTCCTCCACTGGTGTCTAATCTCCACTGGGGCTTCGAGATCTGACCCTGCTCGGATCGAGGACCGGGATAACCTTGGCTGAGCCAGGGAGAATCCATGCTGGGGCTCCTGAAAACCAGGGAGTCAAAATATCCCTTTTTTTTGGTATTTTATGTATTTTTCAGGATCAATGCGCTTATCCAAAGGGCGATGGTGGGATGAGGGTGAGGGATGCAGGATGGGATTCTCCCAGCCAGTGTGGGAGGGATGGGGGGAGGGTTTGGGGGTCCTTGTGTCCCTCTGGGGTGGTGACACTGGGGTGCCACGTTGCATCCCCCCTTAGCCCTAATATCGTTAATAATAACCCCTATAGTAATCAGTGCAAATTTTGTATTCACGGCTGGAGAAGGGTTGGAGCCCGGGGAGGGGTGGGCTGCGGGGAGTGTGGGCTGGACGCCGGCGGGGCGGATTGCTACGGCCTGTGATGGGACACCCCCGTGGGGTGGGGTGGGCACACGGCCCGCCCCCTCCGTTCGGCCCGGCCCCCACCTGGGGGCACCGCCCCCGGCCCCGCCCCGGCACCTGCTGCGGTGTCGGCTCCGGCCATGGGCGCGCTGCGGCGGGCGGCGCTGGCGCTGGCGGCGCTGCTGGGTGAGCACCGCGGGCACCGGGGGCACTGCGCGGGGCACCGGCAGCATCCCAGGGACACCCGGGGGGCGTCCGACACGATGCGGGGGAACCGAGGGACACCGCGCAGGACGCGGGAAAGCTTTCGGGGTGCGCGGGGCAGGACCCGGGGGTACCGGGGATGCACCGGGCAAGACGCACGGCACCCGGGGGGGCAGCGGGCAGGGCCCGGGAGCACCGGGGCTGCACTCGGCAAGGCCAGGAGAAGCGGTGGCACTGCACAGGACGCGGGGAAGAGCGGCGGGGACGGGGCAGGACCCAGTGGTACCGGGGGGAGCACCCGGCAGGACTCAGGAGATGCGGGATGCACAGGGAAGGACAAGGGAGAGCTCTTGGGGGTCACCGGGCAGGACCCGGGGGTACCGCGGGGGTCACCGGGGCAGGGTGTGGAGCAGCTGGGGGCGTCCAGCAAGACACACGGGAACAGGGATCACCGGACAGGACCCTGGGAAGCTCTAGCGTGGCATCCGGCAGGATCTGAGGGTACGGGGGGGATCACAGCACCCTCCGTGGCACCAATCCTCCCACCCCAGCAGGCAGGTTGGCAGGTGGGGGGGCCCAGTCTAGGAGTATCCTGAGTAGGGAAAGTCTGGGTCCCACCGGGAAAAGCAATTTTGTACTTTGAAGCAGCCAAATGGCACCCTCCAGCACCCCCAAACCCAAAGCCACCCCGTCCAGGGACACCCCAGGGACTCCAATGTGTTGGAGCCAGTAAATCCCTTCCCTATGTGGCGTCAAGCAGGGAAGAATCCATTTGATTTCTTTTTCCCTTTTTTACTGGTGCTCCACAGCCACCCCAGCTGGTTTTTAAGGTGAGGGGTCTCAACCCTTCTCTGTCCGTGCGGTTTTCCCCTCCTTTCCCCTCTAATTTCCCACCCTATTTCAGTTTTGGTTTTTTTTGAAACACCACAGTTGTTCCAAAGGGAAATACTCTTTGGCGTTCACAGCAAAGGAGAGGCCTTTGGGGAAAGGAAACAGCCCCAAAAACAATGGCAACAGCATTTCCTCCCAGCGGGATGGTGGGTGGGGGTCCTGGAGCCGCCAGTTGTCCCTCCTTGAAGGTTTTCTTCCCTGATAAAAATAAATTACAGGGTGTTGAGATGAGGCGCAGGAGTCACTTAGTCCTTAAATCGCACCAGCGTGTTCCTTTGCCACATCCCGATGGCATTTTTTGCATGGAGTCATGATGGATTACCCACAAAAAAGTCATGCCCAAGCCCCGGGATGTGACGTTATGGGTACCAAGAGCCAAAAAATGCAGCAAAAAGTCATTTGAACTCCATATAGGCTTCCTTTAAATTTGCTTTCAAACACTCTGTCCTCATCCTGTGGGATCTGCGCAGGATCACGATGGGGAAAAGCAAAATGAGGAGCGATGTTTGGCATTCCTGTTCTCATCCAAACCCCATTTTATCCTATTCCCAATTTCATTCCAAACCCCCTTCCCTTTCCAGTCCCATCCACACCCTATTCCTAATCCCATCCCAAATCCTATCCCAAATCCCTTTCCCTATCCCATCCCATCCCCAATGTCACTCCCAGTCCTTTCCCTGATCTCATCCCCAACCAATCCCAATCCCATTCCTATCCCATTCCTAATCCTATTCTATTCCCATCCCCATCCCATCCCCGCCTCCCTCTCCCATACCAGGGATTGAAGCACGTTTCCATCTATAGCAAAGTCACGTATGATTATTGTTTTATTTAATTTTTTTTCCCCAAATTTGGTCTCTCCGGAGGATACGGCCCTTTCTGGCCCCCCCCGCCCCCGGGGTCGTGAGAAATGCCGTTGTGGATTTTCCCAACGGACACTGCTCCACAGCCCAGCATCTCCTATCTGCCCGTTTATAAATAGCTGGAGTTAAGGGAAGAAGAGGAAAAAAATTCCCCAAAAATAATTTAAAAAAAAGGAAGGCAAGTGGCTGCATCGCAGCACTGAGGTGCTCCTTGACCTTTTTCCCAGCTTTTTTAGGGGTCCTTTTTCCGGCCAGATTCCCGCTGTGTATTTTAAATCCCAGGCTTGGTCTATTGGGATTTAATTTGGGTCTGGGTTTCACATGACTCTGGCGCCTTAATCCTATCAACTGGGGTCATCAAACCCCAACCGCCTCCGGGATTTAATTCCCCGTGCAGTTAATGGCTTAGAGGCTTGCGGGCGGGGGGGGGGGGGGGGGGGGGCGGGGGTGCGCCCTCTGAGCGGCGACCCTGAGGCCTCAGGGGAAGGGGGACACCCCCCCCCCCCAAAGTCTGAGGGGTGACCCCTCAAAATCCCTGTGGGAA
>JAWWTY010000064.1:1630925-1647687 GCA_035222235.1 Margarornis squamiger | reverse complement strand
CAGGGGGTGGCGAGGGCTGGGGGTGTTGCTTTTTTGAGGGGTTCAGGCTGCATTGGGAGCCAGGAAACAGATTTTTCGGGGTGAAATGATGCGATTTTAGATGAGAATGAGGTGGTTGATATTGACACAGAGATTAATACTAAGGTTGCAGGGATTTGAAGGCGATTATTCTTTCCACAGGGAAAAAATTTCAAAGCGAAATTTAAAGTGTTTTTTTCTTTTAATAGGGAAAAAAAACCTTAAAGTATTTGGAATGTTAAATTGAAAGATATTTATTCCATATGTAAAAAAAAAAAAAAAGAAAAAAAAAAGAAAAAAAAAGAAAAAAAGGTATTTTTAAAGGGAAATTTAAATTTCTTTTGGTTTTACATATGGAAGAAAAATCCCAGCAGATGGGCTGGAGCAGAGGGAAGACACGCAGGCAGGTGTTTAGCTCAGGGCAGCTGGATAAAAATCCAGGTTTTTGAGCCCAAGGAGCAGGCGGGAGGTGCCGAGAGCCCCGTCCCCCCCCAGACACGTATGAGCACTGCGAGCGGCTTAATTTTTTCGATCTGGTTAAAGCATTAGAGGATTTGGAGCGTCGAGGTGGCCAAAGCTGGGGCTGTGCCAGAGGGTTCGGTCCCGTGCCTGCAGCTCCAGCCCTGGCTCTCACAGCCCTTTTTAGGGTCATGTCTGTCCAAGATGAGGAACTTGGGGTGAATTCTGCAAGAAAAATGGGATTTGGAGGAGCGAGCAGCCTTCAGATCCAGATGCATCCACCTCTCCCCAGTACAATGGAGGGGAGATGATGGAGCTGGGAACTCCTGTTGTCACAGCTCAAGGATGAGGGAGGAAAGCTGCAGCCACAGGGCACCATTAGCATGGTCATCAGTAGGTTTCAGAGTTAACCCACGGTTGAGACACACAGGGCTGTGTTCATGCCTTGGGGTGCGACCACGAACCTCTGGCTGCTGCTGGAGCTTCTCTTGCCCCTGAACCTGGATTTCCATGGGGATCCTTGGCACTCCTTGGCCCAGCACCTTTTTTCTGCTCCAAAACTGCTCATGATGGAGGAACTGGGATGTATAGCCTGGATTTTCCCAGATGTTGGGGATGCACAGGGATTTAGAAGTCATTTATCAATACCATCTGCATCATTAATTAACTATATTATTATTACTATTACTATTATTATATCATCATCACTATTTCATTAGCATTATAATTATATAGCATGTATATTATAATATATAATTATTATAACTATTATAATTATTTTTATAAAAATACAGTCGAATTCATAATTATTCCACAAGGTATATAAACTATTATCTGTCTTCTAATGGAAAGCACAATATAATTATTGGATATCAACTATTTTTTTCTAGATTATGCCAATTTAATACAATTTTATTTATAATAATGGAGGACCCAGGCTGAAAACAGCTGGATTTTCCCAGCTGTTTGGAATACAGAGAGGTTTAGGGGCTGTGGTGTCATTTAATGATTCCATTTGCATAATTAATGAACTACATAATTGTGTTCATAATTATTAATATAATTATTATTGTTATCAGTAATATTATTATTATAACGGTTATAATTATTATTATGACCTATCATTATTGTAATCACTGTTATAATTATAATAATATTGCAATTATTTTAATTATAGTCACTATTATAATTATTAATATCGTATTATCATTATTATTACTACTTTTATAATTATTATTCTCACTTTGATCATTTTTCTCATTATTTTGAGCACCATTATCATTCTCACATCCCCACTATTATCCTTATTCTCACAAAAATCTACCTATATTTATAATTATTACAAATTATATATTCTTGATGATCTATTTTATTCGGGAAATTTCAATTTAGTGAGTTGCCATCCCGTATTTCCTTCCACACTCTCTAAATTTAATACAATTATCTGTACAATTACATATAAATACACTACAATTACCATTATTTTTCCATACTGTCTATTTGATTCGATACCACATCTTGATATAATTAATAATACTAATAATATATCAATGATTTGGAACCCGCGCGTGCCTCCAGCATCCCTGCCACCCCCTCCAGGACTTAAAGGTTTATGTTCTTAGCCTGGGTGAGCTATTTTTACACATCCTCACCAGACCAGGCCTCATTTCTCCCAGTTTTTCACCAGAGAAAGAAAATTTAATTATTTTTTTTTTAATTCCTGAGAAGACTTATCAGCTGGAGCAGAGTTTCCTGCCTGGAGCTGGAAGGCTCCGTCCGGAAACGGCGCTGATGCCTTGCCGGGTTGAGGGGGAAAGAACGGATGCAGGAGGAGGCTAAAAATACCCGTCAGTGCCTTGTTTTCCTCTTCCCACCCTGGAAAAATCCAATTACAACCTCTGAGCTCTTAGGGAAAAGTGTGAGGCTGTCAGAGGCTCCCGAAATCCTTCAGATCCAGGGGTTTTCCCTCCAAACTCAGGATTTGGGATGATGGGGTAGCATCATCCTTTCCCCCTGCATCCCAATCCGGAGCATCCCTGGGGCTCTGGCAGGAGCAGGGCCAGCTGGGGACACAGATCGATGGGCGGGAGGGATGGAGGGATGGAGCCGCCAGGATGCGGGGCCTCGATGATGTTCCCCCGGGAAAAACAAACCAACCCCAGCACAAACTCAGCCTCCGTGAGCCGATTAATTTTCTGGCTGAGCCTCCCAGGCAAAGCTGGGGAATAATCTTCCCCCGGGAGTCAAGCATCCCTCTCCAGTCCGTGGTACCCACTCATATCCCATCACCTCCACCCAGTGGAGTTTGGGGGGGATGCTGGGATGTAGGGAACACAGGGATGGAGGATTGGGATGGGATATTTGGGATGGGGTCAGGGAAGGCTACCCATGAATTATCCAGTTTAGCACCAGCAGCAAAAAAGGGGGATGCTGGGGAAGGTTTATGGGGTGCATATGGGGGCCTCCCTCTAAATAAATCCCATGGGATCTGGTGCAACATTGTGGGAGGGTTGGGGGTACCCCAATACTGAGGTAGAGGGGCGTGTCTGGCTGCTGGCGGCGGAGTCCCTTGGAGAAGGTATTTGGGCCGGAGGTTTTCTCATCCTGGGCCGGGGCGGAAGTGGGGATGGGAGGGAACAGCATTGTCCTGCATCCTCTGGAGCAGCCGGAAAGCCCTTCCCGTGGCAGGGAAGGAGGCAAAATGTCCTCCTGGCCCAGCTTCCCGGTGATAACTTGAGATTGTTGGGTTTTCCCTTGGAAGTGAGGAGGTTTTCCCACAGTCAGTGAGGTTTTATGGAGAAATGGCACCTGGTGTTGAGTCACATTCCGGTTTCTTCCCTCTCTCATGCGCAGGTGTCTCCTCAGCCATGCTGGAGGTGCACGTGGGGATGGGCTCAGTGTTCGCAGTGGAGGGGCAGCAAGCGGTGCTGCCTGTCTGGTACACCAGCCGCTCCCAGAAGAACCCCTACATCACCTGGCTGCTGCACAAGGAGGATGCCAACCCCTTCCAAGTGAGAGTAGGGAGGAGCTAGGGGGGTGAGAACAGAGGGGAACAAGCTGGGAGGTGGCCATAGAGGGGAGTCCTCATGGTGTCATGATACAGTGGTGCCCATAATGGGGAGAAGCTTATGGTGCCCATCATGGAGTGGTGGCCACCATGCCCATGCTGGGAGGATTCCCGTGACGGGGCGGTGACTGTGGTGGGGGAGTGCTCATGGTGCCCACAATGAGAAGGTGCCCATGATGGAGGGAACCTCATGGTGCCGATGATGGGAGATGCCTACAGTGGGGGGATGTTTGTGGTGCCCAAAATGGGGAAATGCCCACAATGGGAAGGTGCCCACGATGAGGGAAACCTCATGGTGGCCCACAATAGGGAGGTGTCCGTGATGAGGAGATGGTGTCCATGGTGGAGAGATGCCCACAATGGGGAGGTGTGTGTGATTCCTACAGTGTGGGCATGCTTGTGATGCCCATGTTGGGAAGTTGTCCATGATGGGATGAAGTTCATGGTGCCCACCATGGGGAGGTGACCACCATGGGAACATTCCCAAGGTGAGGGAGATGCTCATGGTGCCCATGATGGGGAGGTGCTAATGGGGAGGAGCCCGTGGTACCTACGACAGGTCATGCCCATGATGGAGATGTACCCGTGGTGCCTGAAATGGGGAGCTGCTTGTGGTGCCCATGGTGGGGTGGTGTCCATGATGGGAGGAAGCCCATGATGAGGCAGTGGCCAGTGATGGGGTAAACCTCACAGTGCCCACCATGGGGTGATAACCATGGTGCCCACCATGGGGTGGTGCCCTTGACAGGGGGTTCTCATCATGATGTGTAGATGCTCATAATGAGGTCATGCCCACAATGCCTGCAGTAGGGAGGTGCTTGTGGTGCCCACAATGGGAGATGCCCAAGATGGGAAGATGCCCGCACAGGGAGGTGCTTGTGATGTCCACAACGGGAAATACTTTCAGGAGGGACTGTGGTCCTTATGATCAGGAGATACCCATGATAGAGAGGTAGTCATCCGGCCTATGGAGGGAGATGCCCACACTGGGGGCATACCCAAGGATACCTGCAATAGGGAAGTGCTTGTCATGCCAACAATGGGGAGATACTCATAATGGGAAAATGCCTTTGGAGGATGCTCATAGTGCCCACAACAACGGGGAAATGCCCGCAATGGAGGGGGACACTTGTGGTGTCCATGAGGTAGAGCTGCCCATAATGGGGATATGTTAATGATGGGGAAGTTGCTCATGGTGCCCATGGTGGGGAGATGACCACAGTTCCCACGTTCATGATGCTCAGGGGAGGTGAGGCTGGAGGGGGCTCATGCAGCAATTGCTACTCCACAAAATTTGGGATTTGTGGGGCTTTCCACTCTTTCTTCACCTTCTCGGAGGCCAAGTCAACCAAGGGGCTGTTTTCCCCCATTCAGATCCTGACATACCTGGATGGTGTGGTGAAGGTGGAGGAGACGGAGCTGAAGCCCCGTGTGGGGTTCCTGTACCCAATCCTCACCCGCAACATCTCGGTGTTCATCAATGCCACCCGTGAGGGTGACTCGGGTCAGTACATGTGTACCGTCAATGTGGTGGATGACGCCACCACCACAGGCAAGAACGTCGGCATCATCAATCTCACTGTCCTGGGTAAGCCTCTGCTGGACACCCCGGCTCCCTCGGACCTCCCCCTGGTGTCCCTCGGGACTAACATTGGTGCCTGCAGTGCCGCCGGCTGTCCCCACCTGTGAAGTGCACGGCAACCCCACCGTGGGGGCCAACGTGACCTTGAGCTGCTCCTCCAAGAAGGGGAAGCCCTCACCCATGTACCAGTGGCAGCGCACAAACCCCACCCCGCAGGTCTTCTTCCCCCCCGCCCAGGGTAAGGTGGCACCCATGGTGGGAACAGGAGAGGGGTTGGTGTGTGGGCTGGAATATCCCATGAAGCTTCAGCTGGGGGATTCTTTGGCTTCGTCTCCTTAACCCTGCCCACTCCCTGCACAAGGAGGTGGCGGGTAAGGGGAGTCTGTGAGGCAGAACACAAATTTTTTGCCCACAGACTGGGTCAGGGGCACCCTCAAGCTGACCAACCTCTCGCTGGAAATGTCGGGTCTCTATGTCTGCACAGCCGAAAACCAAGCGGGTTTTGAGAAGTGCAGCATTGTTCTGGAGGTGCAGTCAAGTGAGTACGTGTCCACAGGCTCGGGGAGAGGGGGACGCAGTCCCCATGAGGTCCCCATGTGGTCCCTGTGGGATTAAGGGACCTCTCTGTCTCTCTCTGGCAGCGAGCACCAAAGCAGTCATTGCCGGCGCTGTGCTGGGCTCCCTGGGCGCCCTCGCCACCATCATCTTCTTTGCCCAGCGGGTTGTTGGCTACAGAAGGAAGAAACGTGACAGCCAGGAGGAGGGAGCCAATGAGATCAAGTGAGGCTTCTCTTGTGGAGGAGGTTCAAACTGTCCTCAAAGGGTTTCAGGGTTAATGGAGGAGGAGGAGGAGGTTTCCACTTGAGGCCAGTCTTTGCTAAGTTTCAGAATTAACAGTGGGTAAAGAGGTATTGATCTCTGGCCAGTCATCAGTAGGCTTCAGAGTTAACAAGGGGGGGATCAGGTTTCCACCTCTACCAGTCATCATTAGGTTTCAGAGTTAATGAGGGCATTTTCCACCTCTGTTTTCACCCCATTCCCTTTTGTCCGCCTGTTTGAGGGTTCTCTACTCAACCTCTGGGGCCCGTCGCTTAGGGAGGGGATGCTGGGGAGGGGAATGAGGGGGTTCCCGGTGCCAATCTCTCCGACACTCTCCCCCCTCTTGGCAGGGAAGACGCCGTGGCGCCCAAAACCCCGTCATGGGCGAGGAGCCCGGCTTCGGACACCATCTCCAAAACCAGCACTTTGTCCTCCATCGCTGGCACCCGGGACAAAGCCTATGCAGCCAGACCCCCTTCTGACACCGCCTCCATCCTCACTGCCACCGGCAGCTATCGGGGTCCCCCGCCCCGGGGAGGGGGGCGTCCCCCTAACCTCTCCCCCCCCGCCGTTAACGGGACCCCCCGGCGCCACCAGGATCCGGCCGCCCCCCCGGGGCCGCTGCCCCCCTCCAGCCTGGCACGGGCGGGCGCCGTCCCCGTCATGGTGCCAGCGCAGAGCCGGGCCGGCTCCTTGGTGTGAGCACCTCCCCCAGAACACAGGGGTGCCCATAGCCAGACCCTCCTCCCCCCGTTTTCTGGGGTGGTTTTGTCCCTTTTCGGGTTCCTTTTCTTTTTAACAGACGCCTCGAGCAGCTGGACTCGTTGTGGGGGTGTTTAATGGGTGCAGGGGCTCCCTGGCTTTGCGGGGGGCTGAGTCTCCCCGTAAATATCACTCCCCAAACTAGCCCCGGCCCTGCCCCGGGGGCGGTTCCCTTCGTATTTTTTTTTATATATCGATATAGCAGTTGAAAGGAGGATTTTTCATAAAAGAGCATTAAAAGTGGGGGGTGGGAGGCGACGGGCGATCGGGGGGACACACACTTTTTTAGGGGTTTTCTGATTAAAAGTTGCTGCGCTGCCCAGCACCAGCGCTTTGGGTGAGTTTGTGGGGATTTTGGGGGTGGGGGGCCCTGCAGCCTTCTGGGTGATGTCATAGGGTGAGGTGATGTCACAGCATTGGCCAAGGTCCTTGGGGTGAGGTGACATTGTGGTGCACATGTGTTTTCACACCCCATGACCTGTTTGTTACAATGATGTGACACCCGGCGTCAGGAGGTACGATGCCACGATGAGTGTGTGACATCACAGCTTCTGACTCGTGCCTGTATGATGCCATACAGGCACGTCACATGTCCATCAGCAATGTCATGCATGCTTGCATGGTGTCACACCCATCATCTGACAGCCAGCAGTGACATAACACACACCTGTATGATGCCACACCCACAATCATGCCTAGTAGTGATGTCACACACACCTGCATGGTGTCACACATCCAGCAGTGACATCACACATGCCTCTATGGTGTCACAAATGCTGTCACATGTCCAGCAGTGACATCATGACCCACCTCAGGGTGGGAGCACTCTGTGAGTCTTCTCCCACCCACCAGCAACATCACACCACGCCTTGTGCAGCTGTGTGATGTCACACCATCCATCACATGCCTGGCAGTGATGTCACATGTGCCTGTATGATGTCACACAGGCACATGTGACATTACTGCTGGGCATCACCCGCCCCGTGCCCCTCCCACCTCTGGCTCGCTGTGACCTCACCACTCCGCCGGTGACATCGAATGGCATCAAGGACAGGCTGGGGCTCTGGCAGGGGCGTTTATTGGGGTGGGGGGTCTCTGGGGTGGGGCAGGGCAGCCGGGGATGGGGGCAGGGCCTGGCTGCCGTGGGGCTCTGGGGGATGCATGCGGGGGGGCAGTGGGGCCAAGCGGGGGCTCCTGGGCCTCGGCGGGTGGCGGCCGGGGGGGCTGGTGGCGAGGGGGGTCCGGGGAGCAGCTGGCGGCCCCTGCAAGCAAGGAGAGAGCAGTCAGCCCTGGGCCTGGCCCTGCCTGTACCCTGCACCCTGAGCCCTGAGCTCTGCCTGCACCTGCACCCAGCCTGCCCTGCCTGCACCCTGCCTGCACCCTGTGCCCTACACCTGCATCCTGCCTGCACCCTGCCCACACACTGTTCCTCCAGCCTGCACCCTCTCTGTGCCCTCCCCCTGCCCACACCCTCTCTGTGCCCTACTTGCAGCCCACCCACACCCTGCCTGCACCCTTGTCCTGTCTCCACTGCTGCCTGCATCGTGCCTTCACCCTGCCTGGGAGCCTGGGGGGACCACCAGCCCACACCTCCCCGAGCAGAGCACCCTGGCAGAGGGCGGAGATCCCATCTCCCCTGCTACCAGCCTGCTCAGCCCCCCAATAACGAGGCAGCCCTAAGGAACCTTCAGGCCCTAAGGAGCTGCACAGCACCTGCATTTGGCAGCTACTTCCCAACTGCAGCCCCAGGGCATCCTCAGTGTATCCCAGTGCAGCCCCAGGACATCCTCACTGCAGCTCTAGCGCAGCCCCACTGAATTCTCACTGCATCCTCAGTTCCTTCCCAATGCATTCCCACTGAATTCACATTGCTTCCATACTGCATCACCAGTTCATCCCCACATCCTCATTGCTTCCACACTGCATCCTCACTGTGTTTCCACTGTGTCCCCACTGGATCTTCACTAAATCCCCACTGCATCCTCAGTTTTTTTCCCACTACATCCCCACTGAATTCCCTCTCATCAGTGCATCCCCACTGCATCTTCACTGAATCTCCAATGCGTTCTCACTGCATCCTCACTGCATGCCCATTGCCATCTCAATACATCCCAGTTCAATTCCCACTGCATCCTCAGTCTATCCCCACTGCATCCAAGTTCCATCCCCACTCCATCGTCAGTTCATTCTGACTGCATCCCAGCTGCATCCCAGTTCCATCCCCACTCCATCACCAGTTCATTCCCACTGCATCCCAGCTGCATCCCAGTTCCATCCCCACTACAGCCTCAGTTCATCCTGCATCCTTGTTGAATCCCCATTTTCCCCATTGCATCCTCAGTCCCTTGCCACTGCATCATCACTGCATCCCCACTGCATCCTCACTGCATTCCAGTCCCATCCCAGCTGCATTCCAGTCCCATCCCAGCTCATCCCCACCAGCCCCACCACACACACGTGGTCAAGCCAGCATCACACCCTTCCCGCCACTAACCCCAAATCAGCCTGCCAGGTATCTGAGGCCATTCCGCGCTCCTGGCACTGGCACGGCACAGGGCATGGCCCGGGCACGGAGCAGCCACCCCCCGGGCTCTGATGCCACTCGGCCTCAGCACCGTGGGCGCTTTTTAAATTTACCTTTTCCTGCCAGGAGACTGTGACACAGGCTTTTAAAAATAGCATGTGCTGAGGCGAGGCGCTCGGGGTGGTGTTGCTAAGGGAGAGATTCAATCCAAATCTAGGGCTGCGCCTTCCCATCCTACTTCCCATCCTTCCCAACTACTACGGCGCGCACCCAAAATTAGGGCAGTCAGGGGCTGCCTGCCCGCGTGCTTTCATCTCCTGGGAGGAAAAACCCCTTCTTCACCCCATATCTGCATGGGGAAGGATGCTCCATCCCAAATCAGCATGGGGAAGGATGCTCCATTCCAAATCAACACAGCAAAGGATGCTCAGAGCAGCATCCTTGTAAAAGTGACCCAGTTCTGGGGGGAAGAAGCGGGCTTTGGGATGTACCTAGTCGCCGTTGCGGAGGTCGCCACCACGGGTGCTGTTGGCGCACTCAGCGTCCTTGGTTTTCCGATCAATTTCACCCCCTTTGATCTTCTTGCGGGTCATATGGCCACGGAAACTAGCCTGGATCTTGGCGGCTGCCGCGTTGGCATCAGGATCGTCCAAAGGGATGTCCAGGATGTCCTCGTCCAGCTTTGTGCAGGCTCCCTCCTGATGGTGGCAAGGTGAAGGTTACAGCTGGTGGGACCTCAACAGAGCATTCCCCTCCCCAAATGGATCCATTCCAGAAGGTCCTCAATTAGCCCCTGTGCTAAAAATTAGGGGGGTTTTCCTAAAAATTAGGTCTATTTGTTAATAACAAGGGTCCTTTGCTAAAAATGAGGAGGTTTGCTAAAAATTAGGATCCCTTGCAGGTGTCTCAGGGGCTTTGCAACCAAAGGCGCAGCAAGGGAAGAAGCTTCACTCCCTCTGCCCATCCCTAAATCCCACCCTGGGCCACCCAGGTGCAAGAAGCCAGACCCCAGCCAGGTGGATCCTGATTCCTGAGGGTTGTGGTACAGGGAGAGGAGCATCCATGGGAGCAAAGGACAGGTTCTGGGGGGGATTCCTTGCAGGGGGGGAGGTCGTGCTGCACAAGCCAAGCTGGTTGTGCCTCAGTTTCCCCTTCCCTCACAGCCTGTTGCATCCTCCCGCATCCCTTCTGAGGACTTTGGTTGAAAACACCAGGCAACTTGAGGAGGCAGTGATGCTGGAGGGGAGGAAAAGCCCCCCAAGGATAAATCACTGCAGCCCAGTCCCCTCCTGCCACATCCCACCAGAGCAGTTGGACTCAGCACTGAAGTCAAGTGGAAAAAAAATCACAGGAAAAGAAATGAGGTTTAAATGAGCCAGCACTGGATGCTCTGGTATTGTCAGCAGGGCAGGGTGTGAGGCTTTTGTGAGCCCCCAGGAGGGCTTGAAAATAACTTAAAACAGTTTTTGGGGTTTTGTTTGGAAGCTGTAGATTCTGGCAGGGGGGGGATGCTTGTCCTGTCGGAGTATGGCCACGGCTCCATGAAGTTGCTCAGGTTGTTTTACCATTGCCAAAGGTGAGGAGAGCAAAGGAGCAGTGGCGACTTATGTGACGGCTCCAAGGTGGAAATGATATGTCCAGGGTGGAAATGTTATAGCCAGGAGAGAAATCCTATAGCTGGGGGAGAAATCCTATAGCCAGGGGAAGGAAATCCTATATCTAGGAAAGAAATCTTCTATTCAGGAGAGAAATCCTATATAGGGGGGAGGAGGGGGACTTATATCCAGGGAGAAATCCTATATCCAGAGGGAGGAAAACCTATATCCAGGGAAGAAACAGGTGGGAGAAACCTATATCCAGGGAAGAAATACTATATCCGAGGGAGGGAATCCTACAATCAAGGGAGAAAAACCTATATACAGTGAAAAATATCCTATATCCATGAGAGAAATCCTATATCCAAGAGAGAAATCCTATATTCAGACAAGAGGAAATGCTGCATCCAGGGGAGAAATACCATACACAGGTGGAGGAAATCTATATATGCGGGGGCATTTCCTATACCCAGGGGAGAGATCCTATATTCAGGGGAGAGATCCTACATACAGGTGGTGACAACCTATATCCAGGTTGAGAAATCCTATATACAGGTAGGGGAAACATATATTCAGGAGAAAAAAAGCCATATCCAAAGGAGACATCCTATATTCGGGGAGAAAATCACATACAGGGGGACATATCCTATATCCACAGGAGAAATCCTATATCCAGGTGGAGAAATCATATATATAGGTGGGGAAAACCTATATCCAGGGGATAAATCCTATATTCACGGGAGAGATATCATATCCATGGGATAAAAGCCTCTACGCAGGGCATGAAAACTTGTATCTAGGGGAGAAATCCTATATTCAAAGGGAGAAATCCTGTATATGAGGGAAAACACCCCATTATGTACGGGAGAAATCCCATATCTAGGGAGGATAAATCCTATATTCAAGGTGGGCTTTGCCTCTTTGGAGGTGCTCAGGAGGAGAGATGGGGGCTTTTCCCCATGCTGCCAAATGAGCAGGAGAGGGAAAAGGGGAAAAAAAGTATGGAATAGGGAAAAAAAACAAAAAAAAAAAGAAAAGGAAAGCGAGGAAGAAAGGGCGAGAGGGGCAGGAAAAGTCAGGGGAGACAGGGGAAAAAGGATGTGGTTTTCTGCCGGATCAGCTCCCCGAGCCGGCTGGTGGCCAGCAGCAAGGGGAGTGCACCCTCGGGTGAGGGACTGAGCGGTGCAGCCCCAATTAATCCCTTTACCCATAGGCAACCCCCGGTCCCACCTGGAGAGTAATTTAGGGAGTGGAGGAGGGGGAAGAAAAAGCTAAATAAGAGCTGGATTTGGGGACGGAGAGGATTTTCCTGAGCGGACTGTGGGATGCAGGATGCTGACCATGGTGTGGCCCCGGTGGGATGGATCCTGAAGTGGTGCGAAGCAGAAGCGGGGTTTGGAGCGGGGGGCAGATGGGCCTGGGGGCTGCAGCAGTGCCGGGGGGGGGACGTGGAGGTGGCTGAGCTCTGGGGTGCAGCACCCCCCGCCCCCACCACCCCAAACCTCTCGGCCGCCCCCGGACCACAACACTAATAATGGATTAAAGGCAGAAAGCGGGGGCGGGGGGGGAGAGGGGGAAGGGGGGACCTACATTGCAGCAGTCCATGGCGGAGGGCGGGTGGGCGGCCAGCGGCGGGCGAGGGGCTCCGGCAGGATCTCGCTTCCCCGGCAGCTCTCCCGGCGCAGGTGGCAAGTTGAGCGGAGCCTCTTGCCTACGTAATGCGCTTTCCTCCGGGCGAGCCTATCAGCCCGACACCCCTGCCAGGCTTTTGGGGGGGAGCGGGGGGGAGTCTTATTTTTTTTTCCTCCCTTTCTCCTTTTTTTTTTTTTTCCCTCCTCCAATTTTATTTCGCAGCCTCCAACTCCCTCCTAACACTTAAAGGAGCCGGCAGCTCACAGCAGAGTTTCGTGGAACACAACATCGCATGCAGAGGGTGCGAGCCAAGATCTGATGGGGCTTGCCCTCGGCGTGGAGGGTTTTTCTGGGGGGACAAAGCTGCAGAAAACAAGGGCTATGAGTCCTTTTTGCAGAGGACACTTGGCCCACAGTGATGCTGGAGGGAGGTTTTGCCCCCCAGGTTGGTCTGCATGGGGGGAAAAAGTGTTCTTGACCTACTTAGGACTTGGTCCCAAAGAAGAGTGAAGATGAGGATGATGGGGATAAAAATGGTGAGGAAGGGTGGGCATGGAGGAACACGCGAGCACCCAGGGGTGATGTGCCCAACTGCAGGGCTCCACACAGAGGAGCAGGCTCCTCTTTTGGGGTCTGGGCATCCCTTCCTCACTCACAGGAGCATCCAACACCCCACACTTGGGGTGTTCTCCAACCAGACCTGCACTCCCCACTTCTTTCCCAGTCCTTGGCACTACCTGCAGACCCTGCTTCCACCCTTGAACCACACTGAAGTGCTGGGACTGGCAGGGTGAGCCGGGGCATCCCAGGAAAAAGGAGGGACCTCCAGGGCAATGTGGGGGGCTGCAGCTTGCAGCCCCCCCATCGCCCGCCTCGCTCTCCTCTAATCCGGGTTTGGGAGTTGCTAAGCAACTGCACAAGTCGCCCGTGGGCTCCATGATGCCGCTCCGGCCGGCCCCCAAAACACAGTGTGGCCCCCCCAGACAGGCACAGGCACACTGCACAGTCCAGCCCTGCCAGCTCTCCCAGGGTGGGTTTGCTCACAGGAGTTGTTCTTCTTGGGGGCCTGGTGGCACTGACTTTTGCCATTGTCATCCTCATCCCTGTCCCACTGACATCACTGTCACTGTTCCTGGTACTGTCTCCACTGCTGCCACCAGCTGTGTCTCCATCCCTGACCTCATCCTCATCACCTCCTCCACCTTCTCCATCCCCACCATTTTCCCTGTCCCCATCTCCACCATCACCCCTGTCATGATCCCCATTCGTGTCCCCTTCCCTGTCCCCGTCCCCCCTCCTGTCCCCAAACCTACCACCATCCCTGTCATGATCCCCATTTGTGTCCCATTCCCTGTCCCCATCCCCATCCCCCTCATAATTCCCATCCCTGTCCCCATTTCCTGCTTCAACCCCATTATCTTCATTCCCATCCCTATCCCTGTCCCCATCCCCATTATCACCCTCATCCCTGTTCCAATCCTTAGCCCTGTCACCTTCCCTATTACCATCCCTGTTCCAATTCCCATCCCATCTCCATCTCTGTTCCCATGGGTATTCCACCTGGATGCTTGCACCCTGACACCCCAAGCTCCCCATCCCACTCTATCCTATTCCATCTCATCCCACCCTTGCCACTGCCCTCAACCACTTCACCCACACTTGGAGGCTGACAGGGGTCACCCCCACCCTAGCAGCATCCAGGCACACAAATCCCCCTCCACGGGAGATGCTCTAAAGCATCTCTCAATTCCTCTACCAGCTGTTGGCACCCAGCTCTCCCTGCTGGAGATGCTTTCCATCGCCACCTCTTCCCACCAGTGGGGCTGGAGGTGGGGGGAATAGCTCTGCTCCAGAAAACCCCACTCCAGCTTCCATAAGCCTCAGCAGCTCTGCTGGGATCCTTTTCCCAGTTTTCTTAGACCCTCCAGATCCATCACTGCCTGCTCCAATGAGAGAAGACAGGGTGTTTTGGGGGGAGCTAAGCAGGAAGGGTTTTCGGGGTGATTCATCCATCAAGGATCTGGGAAATTAGCCCCAAAATTAGGATTAGTCCCTCAATTAGTCCCCAAAATCTGCTCCAGCCACAGCCCCCTGGTCCTGGCAGAGCCGCCAAGCGCTGCCGTCTCCCGCAGGCTGCGGCTGCGGAGGAGGGATGTGAAATGCCAGAACATTTCTAATCATTAACGGCGGGTTTTGAGCCTGTTCCAGGCTCTGCGTTTTTCCTCCCTGGGCCCCTTCATCCGGGTGATGCTGTTCCAGGTGCTCTAGCACCTCTGATATCTGAATTCCAAGGAAATAACTCAAATTTTGGAAAGTGAGGACTGGCATCACAACTGGCAAGATCTGCTGGGAATATCCTGCTGTTGCGGTTTGAGACGGTGGCACTGAGGTGTTAAACAATTCTTTAAAAAAGGAAAAAATTCTTTAAAAAAATGGGAATTGGATGCTGGAAAGATGCCCTGGGCGGGCAGCACTGCCGGCTGCTGAAGCAGGAGCCGGCAGCCGGTGAGGCGGTGCTGGAGTGGGGGTCAAGGCGTAGCTGGTTGGCATCAGCCCCGGAATGGGGTCCCCGCCAGCTTTTTTTCGCCATCCCTCCTTCCTGTTTTTCCCAGGGGAGCTGCCATCATGCCCCGTGCCGTGGGCAAGCACCACATATGGCCAGAGAAAACAGGAAAGGGGAGAAAAATGGGGTGAGCATGGAGAGGGGTTCAGTCCACTCCAAAAATAGAACAGCCATCTTTGACACAAACTCCATCGCTAATTGGGAGGGATTTTGAAACCACTCCGGGTGGGAAAACATGAAATTCACTGGTTGGAGTGAGACTGGGGGAGCCCTGCATGCACCCCAAAATTCCATGGAGGCATCTCAGTTCTTAGAGGTGAGTAGGAGAGAAGCAATGTCACATCATTCCTTCACATCGGGATGTTATTAAATTTCTTCCAACCTCCAGGGATGCAGAGGCCTAAATATAGAGGCTAAAAATATCATCCCATGCTCAGCTCAGCCCCAAACCCGGGATTTTTTGGGGCGAAATCTCAGGTGAGCAGTGCTAATAATGGTCAGGACCTCATTAATAAAAGTCCTCATTAAAACAGCGCCGCAGGGGTGGGATGGGAGTGCAGCATCCACCCCCAGCAGAAAGGCAAGAGCCGGGCTGGGATTGAGGGTTTTTTTTTTGGTTTTGGGGTCAAATGGTGGGAAGTGGGAGATTTGGGGCAACCGCTGGAGTGGGTCCCCAAGGAGGTGTTCTGGTTCATGAGGGTTATGGGAACATGCTCCCCCTCAACTCCTCTTTGTGCATTTTGGGTCAGAATCACGGCATGTCAGTGCTGTGGGTGCTGTCTGCTCCCCCTGATGCTGCCCCCTTGTCCCTGGCGTCCTTCAGCTCCTGGAAGAAAAGCAGGAAATTTAGGTGGTATGGGCAAAGGGTGGCGTGGCTGGGGTGGGGGCAGGGGCCCAGTGCAGCCCAGCTGGCACCACAGTTTCTCTGAAGCAGCCTGGAAGGGAGGGTATCCTACCTGCGAAGGGGGCCACGTGAGACGGTCATCCTCCAGCAGGGCTCCCCATGCCACCGGATCAAGGGCGCCAGCTGGGGAAGGAGGAAGCTTGATGGCACGTGCAATGGGCACATGGGACAGGGCTGGTGCCATGGGTGATGGGCGCATGGGCAGGCAACACCACCATGGGTGATGGGCACAAACAGAAGGCCTGATGCCACAGGCAACAGACATTTGGGGTGGGCACACCACCAAATGGTGTTGTGTGATGGGCATACAGGGCAGGTGTGATGCTATGGGGCATGGGCACACAGGACAAGCCCGATGCTTTAGATTATGGACTCATGGGGCAGGCCTGACGCCCTGGTGATGGGGACATGGGGCAGGCACGATGCCACACAGGCTGGGCAGGCAGTGCAGCGTCGGGCAGGGGAGGGCAGCGTGGGGATGAGTGCTGGGCCGGGCCACTCACCCTCTCTCTGCTCCAGCAGCCTTTGGAAGTGCTGAGCCGCGAAGGCCACCACGTCGGTGGGCTGCTCTCGCAGCACTTCCCGCGCCAGCCCCTCCAGCAGGTTCTGGAAGCCGGCGGGCACCCTCACGTTGGTGGTGGAGAAGGGGATGGACATGGCCGCTCTCCCGGCCCCCTGCGGCAGCACAGCCCGGGGTTAAGCTCAGCCCGCAGCCCCCGGTGCCTTCGGGCAGCGCCGGGACTCGAACTCGGGGCCCCGACGGCGCCGCCGCTGGGGGGCGAGCGCCTCCCCGCCCGCCGCGCAGGCGCGCGCGGCCGCGGGAATCGGGCACGGAGC
>JAWWTY010000064.1:1615780-1630825 GCA_035222235.1 Margarornis squamiger | reverse complement strand
TTGGGGGTCCCAGGTATATTTTGGGGTCTGACTGTGTCACCCCCCAGCCGGGTGCTGCCCGACAAGGCCACCCTGCTGGAGGTGGCCCTGGGGGTGGCCGTGGCCAGGGTGGGATGGGGGTCCCTGGAAGGGTTTTGGGGGTCCCTGGGGTGTTTTTGGGGGTCCCTGGGGGTGTTTTGGGTCTGACTGTGTCCCCCCCCAGCCGGGTGCTGCCCGACAAGGCCACCCTGCTGGAGGTGGCCCTGGGGGTGGCCGTGGCCATCGCCGCCCGCAGCCCCGTGGCCGTGCAGGGCACCAAGATCAACCTGCTCTACTCGCGGGACCGGCCCACGGCAGAGGGGCTGCACCACATGGTGGGTGCCCGGGGACAGCAGTGGGGACACCCACGGGAGTGGGGACACCCCCACGGGAGTGGGGACACCCCCACAGGACTGGGGACACTCACGGGGACACCCCACAGGACTGGGGACACCCATGGGGACACCCCACAGAGGAGGGGACACCCCACAGGGACACCCCACGGGACTGGGGACACCCCCACGGGACTGGGGGACACCCCACAGGACTGGGGACACCCACGGGGACACCCCACAGAGGAGGACACTCACAGGGACACCCCACAGAGGAGGGGACATCCCCACAGGACTGGGGACACCCCACAGAGCAGGGGACACCCACAGGGACACCCCACGGGACTGGGGACACCCCCACGGGACTGGGGACACTCCCACGGGACTGGGGACACCCCACAGGGACACCCCACAGGACTGGGGACACCCCCCAGATTGTAGAACCCAGCAGTGTCCTGTCCTTGTCCCCAGCAGTGTCACATCCTTGTCCCCAGGGGTGTCCCATCCCCATCCCACACTGTCACTGTCCCTGTCCCCATCCCACAGCTCCCTGTCCCCAGGGGTGTCCGTGTCCTGTCCCCATCCCTGTCCCTGTCCCCAGGGCTGTCCCTGTCCCACAGTGTCCCTGTCCCTGTCCCCGTCCCTGTCCCCATCCCATGGTGTCCCTGTCCCCATCCCTGTCCCCATCCCTGTCCCCATCCCTATCCCTGTCTCCATCCCACGCTGTCCCTGTCCCTGTCCCACGGTGTCCCCGTCCCACGGTGTGTCCCTGTCCCCATCCCTGTCCCATGGTGTCCCTGTCCCACGGTGTGTCCCTGTCCCATGGTGTCCCTGTCCCCATCCCTGTCCCACGGTGTGGCCCTGTCGCTGTCCCCATCCCTGTCTCCATCCCGCGCTGTCCCTGTCCCTGTCCCACGGTGTCCCTGTCCCCATCCCTGTCCCTGTCTCCATCCCACGCTGTCCCTGTCCCCATCCCACGCTGTCCCTGTCCCCATCCCTGTCCCACGGTGTGTCCCTGTCCCCAGGCCACCTGGAACATGGCCATGCTGCAGACCGAGGACATCCTCAAGTCGGTGCAGGCGGCCCTGGACAAGAAGGGGCCCGAGGACATCCCCTTCGCCAAGCTCTGATGTCCCCTCGGGGCCACCAGCGTCCCCTCCACCGAGCCTCAATGTCACCTCAGTGCCACCAACCCCTCCCCGGGCTCTGCTGTCCCCTCAGTGCCACCAGGGTCCCAAATGTCCCCGTCCTCAAGCTCTGGTGTCACCCCAGTGCCACCAGGGTCCCAAATGTCCCCCTCCCCGGGCTCTGCTGTCCCCTCGGTGTCCCCAATGTCCCCATCTCTGGGGCCACCTCGGTGTCCCCAATAAACCCGTTTGTCCCCACGTCCCCTCGTCTGGTCTCGTCTCTGGGGGGTGTCCACGTGGGGCTGGGGGGACACTGGTGGGGCTCACGTGGATCTGGGGGTCACCAGAGTGTCCCCAAAGTGCCACCAGAGGTCTGGGAATCCCCAAAGTGCCACCAGGGGTCTGGGAGGGGGGGTCGAAGGTCCAAGGCCCCGTGCCCCACCCGGCCCCTCCCAGGGCAGAGTCCGGGGCGGTGTCACCTGTGCCAGGTGTGTCACCTGTGCCAGGTGTGTCACCTCCCCCCCTTCCCCCCCCCAATTCCCGTATCCGGTGGGTCAAAGTCCGGTCCCTGCCCTGGGAGGGGCCCTTTGGGATTGGGGGGGCCCTTTGGGGTCGGGGGGGCCACGTGGCCATAAAGGAGACCCCGCTGTCACCTCGGCACCGGTGCCACCAGTGCCACCAGTGCCTGCCACCAGTGCCACCAGTGCCACCAGTGCCACCAGTGCCACCAGCCATGACCTTCGTCCCCGCGCCTGGGTACATGCCCGCCTACAACCCGGTGGGTACCCCAAAATTGGGGGGGGGGGGGCTGGGGGGGCACCCCAAAAATGGGGGGGGGCTGGGGGCACCCCAAAACTGGAGGGGGGGGTCTGGGGGTCCCTGTGACCCCCCTCCAGGGACAGGGATTGGGGGCTGGGGGGTCCCTGTGAGCCCAAAATCCCAGGAATTGGGGTCTGGGGGTCCCTGTGACCCCAAAATCCCGGGGATTGGGGGCTGGGGGTCCCTGTGACCCACTCTGGGACAGGACTGGGGGTCCCTGTCACCCCCTGCCCCAGGTTTTGGGGTCTGGGGGGTCCCTGTCACACCCCCCCCAGGTTTTGGGGTCCGGGGGGTCTCTGTGTCCCCCCCCGGGGACATTTTGGCCCCCCTGACCCCGTGTCCCCCCCCAGCCCCTGCCCTACGTGGCCCCCGTGCTCGGGGGGCTCTGGCCCGGCATGGCCATTTACGTGCAGGGGGTCGTGTGTCCCCACGCGGACAGGTATGGGGGCACTGGGGGCACTGGGGATACTGGGGGGCACTGGGGGATATTGGGGGGCACTGGGGGGTATTGGGGGGCACTGGGGGGTACTGGGGATACTGGGGGTTATGGGGGGCACTGGGTGGCACTGGGGATACTGGGGGCACTGGGGGATACTGGGGGATAGCGGGGGCACTGGGGGGATACCAGGGGGGTACTGAGGGGTGCCCGGGACGCCGGGGGGTACTGGGGCACACCGGCGCCCTCACACCCCATTGTCCCCCCAGGATGGCGGCGTGGGCGCTGCTGGCGCTGCTGGCTCTGGCTCCAGCGGCGGCAGGTAAAGGGCTGGGCGTTCACCCTCGGCCCCCCACCCCTTGCAGCGTGACTCCCCCGAGCCCCACGTCGGGGCACTTCACACCGCCAGGGCCCTTGGCATCCCAGCAGCCCATCTTCAATGTCCTTGGCATTCCCTAATCCCCCACAGCCCCGCCTTGATGCCCTGTGCACCCCCAGACCCCCTTCAATGACTTTGGCATTCCCCTTTGCCCATTTTGATGCCCTTGGCAGCCCCCCAGCCCCTTTGACACCCTTTTCACCCCCAAGCTGTGTATCAGTGCCCTGTGCGCTCCCAGAGCCCCGGTTTGAAGCCCTTTGCACCCCCTGAGTCCCACTCTGTCACCCTTCATACGACAGCCCCTCCCCGATGCCCTTGGCCTGGCACTGCCACCGTGGGATGATGCTTTACGTAAGGTGGGAGCCACATGCGGCTCCTTGGTGGTGTCTCGTGGGCTCTCCTCCCTTCCCTCCTCCCTTCCCTCCTCCCAGCTGCTTTTTATAGCCTCCACTCACTTCCCTGGCGTCTCAGTTCTAATTTTTTTTTTCTCCTCCGACTTGTTTTTTATATAACTGATGCTTCCTGGGACTCGTGGCATGAGGCAGTGGGCCCAGCGACGCGGCTGATTCCCAGGGGGCTGAGGACATTGTTCCTTCCTTAAACCTAGGCTGGGATGAGCTGCGGAGGAGAGGGGGCTCCATGAGCTCCAGTTTGGATGCTGCAATGGGGATCTCTGCCCAGATAGCCCCTCAAACGTTGTCGCAACCCATTTTCAAACACAGTTTTCTTTTCACACCCCAAAAATTGAGCTTTTGGGGCTGTCAGGGCTGAGCCTTCTGTTTCCTTCCCCGCTGAAGGTGTCTTTGTCAGTGTCCCATGCCCAGTGTTTCCCATCCCACCGTTACCAAACGTTTTTTCCAGGGAAAAAATACGTCAGCAAGGTTGGGCTGGTAGAAATGCTGCCATGCTGTTATTGGAGGAATTTTTACCAAAATCTGTATCCAAATCCATATATCACAAGATGTAACACACTCCCTGTGCTTTGGGAGATGAATTCTCTCTTAGGGACTTCAAATCCTGCCGCTTCCTCAGCCCTGTGGTGATTTTAATCGCCTTAAGGCTGTCCAGGAAGCTGTAAATTAAGTGGGTTCTCAAATAATCTGTATTTAAGAGAGCTGTGCTAAGGCTGTTTTCTTCTTGGAGCTGATGTTTGTCCTATCTTGTGATTCCAGGGGGAATGCTCAGCTTTGCCTCCTACTATGGTGACCACATGGTGCTGCAGAAGGAGCCAGCAGGGGCCGTGGTGTGGGGCCGCGGGCAGCCGGGGGCAGCTGTGACCGTGGCTCTCTTGGGGGCTGGTGGCCTCATTGTAATGAAGAAAACAGTACAGGTTAAAGGTCAGTCCTGACCCCTCACTGGGGACTGGGGCCATTGGTTTTGGTGGCTGAGGAGCTCATCTGAGCCCAAATCGGAGCTGCTGGTGAGACAGGGTTTGTCACCACCCTTGGGTTTGTCACACCGCCACCCTGGGGCTGCAGAGGTGGGGGTGATTTCTCCACATCGTGCTTTCCCCTCTCCAGGAGGTCTGTGGGGGTTCAGCCACCCCCCTCCCCGCCAGTGCCAGCCTTTGCTCACTTTGGTTCCCAACGGCAGATCCCGTGGGCGCCCAGCGGGAGCCGAGCTGCCGCTGGAGTGGGTGGCACCACACAGGCTGGAGCTGAGCGGGTGAGGCTGCTGAGGGGAGAGGGGGGATTTAGCTCCTCTCCCTGTAAAAACTATCTCTGGGGAATCTCCAGAGCACTCCCAGCTTCTTTTTCTATCTAAACCCCCTTGGAGGATCCCTTGAGATCTCTAAAACCTGAAGGATGCTGCCTGTGCGGGCAGAGCCTTCCTGAGGACTGGAAGGGCTCAGGGTCACCTCAAATCCCAGCCTCTTCCCTGCTTAGAGAATTGGGAGCTGCCTATCACCTTTTGGGGGCAAAACTGTTGCCCAAGGGCATCTCCACAAGCTGGAGAGTGTGGAGGTGTCTTATGGGAGAGCAGCAATCCAGGAGATCTGCAAGATCCAGCCCAAAAATCCATGCTAAACTCCAGCAGAATATGTCTTGATTCGGCGCCTCTAAAATTAGTCAGAGACATCTCAGTGTCACACACACCAAGCTGCTTCTGTAAGCCCAGTTCCTCCCAGCAGCTTCTGCTCTGACACACATTTGTTTTCCAGATTTTCTTTTTTAACCCCTAAATTCCTGCAGGAAGAAAGACCCTCTGATGGCAGAGAGCTTCCAAAATCCATTGCCTTAGCCTGGCTCTGTGGTGGGGAAGCTTTTCCCTGTAGCCTGTCCATCCCCACTGGTTGTTGAGCACTCAGCCAACATCCCTGTGACAGTCTTGAGGTCTTCATAAGAGTGGTAGAAAGTAAGCACTGTGCTCTTCCTTCAGGACCTTCTGGGACATGGACAACTGTCCTGGATCCAATGGATCAGGGTGGTCCCTACACAATGACGGCTGAGCAGGGCTTGGAGAACGTGACGCTGCAGGATATCTACTTTGGGGACGTGTGGCTGTGCAGTGGGCAGAGCAATATGGCAATGACGGTGCTGCAGGTAAGGCCCCATGGCATGGATCAGGCAGGATCAGGTAGGGATCAGGCAGGGAAGCACCTCGCATGTCCCCACCCCTTTCCCAGGTGGCCAATGCCAGCCAGGAACTTGCTGCTGCTGCTTGCTATCCTTATGTCCGTGTCTTTGCTGTGGCACCAGCCCGCTCCGATGTCGAGCTGGAGGACCTGGAGCGGATTGACTTGCCATGGTCCATCCCAACAGCAGGTGAGTGCAACATGCCTCCAAAAGAAAGACTGGAAATGGCTTTTCCTCCCCTTTTTCCTTTTGCAGCCCACTGTTTCTTGAGCAGAAAACCTGGGCCATGGGAATTTCACCTACTTCTCGGCTGTGTGCTGGCTCTTGGGGCGCTCCCTATATGAGACTCTGGGGTCCCCTGTTGGGCTGGTGGAGGCGGCCTGGGGTGGGACCCCCATCGAGGCCTGGTCCTCCCGCCAGGCTCTGCAGACGTGTGGGCTCCTGGAGGACACAGGGAGGTGAGAGAAGGTGCTGTGGAAACACCTTTTGCCCTGCACTGCACTGCTTTTGGAGAGTATCCTCATCCCTTCGCACTTCACCTCCTCTCTTGGGTTCTTGCTGTCCCCTCTGTGCATCATTTGTCCCCCTCTGGATAAAATCCCTTCCCATGCTGAGAGTGTGGGGCAAATCTAAGTGTAAATCTAGGGTAAAGTGGGAAGATGGGGACCCCAGAGCTCCCCTTTGGTGCAGTGTTTGCTTCAGCCCAGCAGGGTTAAGCCTCCCTTGTGCTTTGCACCCCCCTTATGCCCAGCTTTTTCTTCCAGCACCTCTGCACACCAGCATCTCTCTGGTCCGCAAACGCCATCCGTGCTCTGGAATGCCATGATCCACCCCCTGCTCAACATGACCCTACGGGGCATCGCTTGGTACCAGGGTGAGCCTGTTTCCATCCCCCCAGGGTCGAGCAGTCCCTGCTGTCCCACTGGATTCTCACTGGCCCCCCTCTTCATGGAACAGGTGAGGCCAATGCCTTCCTGAACACGGACCGGTACAACTGCACCTTCCCTGCACTCATTGCTGACTGGCGCCAGGCTTTCCACACTGGATCAGCTGGACAGACGGATCCACTCCTCCCCTTCGGCTTCGTGCAGGTTGGGGGGGTGAGAGGCAGGACCCCCATTCTGTCATGAGGATGCCCAGGGAGGTTTTACCCACCCTTTCCCACACTGGAGCCCATTTCCAAGCTGGAAGCAGGGAAAGGATGCTGTAAACACACAGACAGGTCCTCCTGGGTGCTGAATCCCAGGCCGGGGCTAGAGTGGCCAGTTTTGGGAGCGTTGGCTAAGCCACTCCCCCATTCTTCCCCTGCCTTGCAGCTGTCCACCTACCGCCATCAGAGCCCTGATGACAGCTTTGCCCGGCTCCGCTGGCACCAAACAGCTGACCTGGGGGTTGTTCCCAACGCCAGGATGCCTGGCACCTTCATGGCCGTAGCCATGGATCTGGGTGATGAGCACTCCCCATATGGCAGGTGAGTCCCAGCCAGGGGTGAGGGTGTAGGGATGAAGCTTTTGGGTACCAACCCCACCTCCTTCCTCTTCCTTGGCAGCATCCACCCCCAGGACAAGCAGAACGTGGTGCACCGGCTGCTGCTGGGTGCCAGGGCTGTGGCATATGGGGACAAAGACCTGGTTTTCCAGGGACCATATCCTGTTCGGGCTGTCCTGGAAGTGACCAGGGGCCTGCTGAACATCACCTACAGCCAGGAGCTTGTCTGCTGTCAGAGAGACATGCAGTCATTCGAGGTGAGGGGTAGGAAATCCTCCCCAAAGGCCTGGGAGAGGGAAGGCCATGCTGATTAGGGTTTCTCCCCTCCCCAGGTGTGCTGCTCCAGCCAGGCATCCCCGTGCCAGTGGCTGCCGGCACCAATGGTGGCCGTGGGGTCCCACACAGTGACACTGGCCCTGAGTGGCTGTGGGATGCTGGTGCTGGGCCTGCGCTACGCCTGGGCCGAGTGGCCCTGCGAGTACCAGTCCTGCCCCCTCTACAACGCCCAGGGGCTGCCTGCACCCCCCTTCCTGCTGGACACTCTCCCTACAGGAAACACCGCTGGAGGGAGGGAGCTGCTTCTCATGCCTGGTTCTGCGTTTTCCTGAGGGATTTAGGGGAAAGGAGGGAGCTGAGGCTTCTGGCAAAGCACTCAGGGCCACTGGCACTGTCCATTTCCAATCTGGGGAAGCAGCGGGCTGCATTACTGCCCTACTAATTAAACAATTTTCCAGCTCCTCTTTGGCTTCAAGCCAAGGCTGCAGGGGAAAAAAAAATACACCAATTTACAATTAAATTTATGAAAAATGATTTTAAGAGAAGTAGCAGGACACACTGATGGGAGCTGAATCCCTCACTGCTCCTTCTCCTGCCTGTGGGGCTGGTCCTGGCCCCCCAGGACACCCCCATTTCTTAGGGTACAGACTGCTGACCCCCACGGCAGGGTGCTTGTGGAATCCAGGGATCAGCTTCCATCTGCAGGGTAGAGAGGGGAAGAGAGGAGCCCTGCCAAAAACCCACAGCCAAAGGCTAAGGCTGGGCTGGGACAGGGAACTACAAAGGATGTGAGTGACTTCCACCTCTCTTTGTTAATAAACACTTAATAAATAGTAAATAGTTATTAAACCAGCTCATTTTATTCCTGGATCCTTTTTTTCTTCAGAGGAGCACACTTTATTCCTCCATCCCCCCACCTCCTGCTGTAATAGCAGGGAAATTTGTGTGGAAGAGGCACAGTGTGGCATCCAGTGCTTGGAATAAGAGAACCCAAGAGGTTCTGCACAAAAAAATATTTGTTTAACCCTGTTTTTCTGGAAAAAATGTACATAAAAAGGGAAAGCCCAGGTGCAGGAAAAGCAGGTGGGCTCAACCTGGCTGCCACGCTACAACTGTGTTAGAACCAGGTTAATGCACTCGAGCGATGCTGGCAAGCAGGATGTGGATCAAAGTGGATCCTGGGATCACAGGATCCCTGCCTGCTCCTGGGTCAGGCAGAGCCGAGCGAGTCCCGGGAGGCTTTTCCTATCATTTCCATTCCAGGCTTCAGTTCTAGACAGGACGGGAAGAGCAGGCAGTTACTTAAAGGGCAATGGCAAACTGGGATCTGGGCTTTCTCCAGCAGCATGCAACTGGCCCAGGAGCCAGGTGTCCTGGCCCTGCAGTTGCCATGGCAACGAGGATGTGAAATCCAGCGCGATCTGGGTGTTTTTTTTAAACCACAGCTCAGACTGTGTTTTCAGGGCCAGGAACGGAGCCCAGGGCTCCCAGCTCCTGCCTGCAGGGACGGGCTGTCTCACACAGCCTGGAAACTACTGCCTTGGGCACTGGGGATCCCTGTGAGACCCCAAAGGAGGCATCCACCTCCTCAAAATCCAAAGCACAGGGGAGCAGTGCAGGCCCCAGGTATGTGGCTCTGCCTTGGCATCTGGCTCCCTCGCCACATACAGCCCCACTGTGCCCACCAGTGCCATGCAAATGGGAGAAGGCAACAGGCACGGCATCCTTGGCATCAGCCCCTCAGGATTTAAAGCTCCCAATCCTACTCCCAAGCAGGCTGAGCTGCCAAAAACAGGGACCCTTGCAGCCCCCCAGTTTGCCCAGAGCTTGAATTTAACTGGCAAGCTCTCGGCTTGCTGTTCCTATAGCAACTCCTGCCCACGCCTGGGATTGCAGTAGCATCACATCCCAGCTGCCAGAACTGTTTCCCAGAGCTGTTAGCCCTCATGGTGACCCCCAGCAGCCCCACAACTATCCCCCAAACACCTTAATGTCTTGGCAAAGGGTTTAGGGCAGCAGTGGATGGATTCAGCCCCATTCCAAGGGTGGGGTCTGGTAGTGTGAGAACCAAGAGGAGAGGAAAGAAGTTATTTCTACCCAAAGAGCCTACCTAGAGCCACACCATTGGAGAGGGCCGTGCCACCTTCGGCATCAGGGGTGCAAGTTCGGTGCTTGGGCTTGGTGGTCTCCAGCCCGGCCAGCAGTGTCATGAAATCAATGACGGTATCGATGTCCTCCTTGTTGGCCGTGGCTTCCCTGAGGGCACTGACAGCGTTGAGGCGGCCAAAGGAGGTCAGCTCAGAGATGTTGGCACGGAGGAAGAGGAGGATGACATTGAGGTCGTTGAGGGGGCAGGTGAGCATCCTGCGGCTAAGCAGGTCAAAGGCAGGCAGCATCTCATAGATGGAGAGCAGCCCCTTGTCCCACTGGCAGAGCTGCAGGGCATTGTAGATGACAACAGGGATAAGGAGGATGTAGACACTGCCAAGTGAGAGGCTGATGAGCTGGAAGACAGAGAAGAAGACCAGCTTGCAGGGGATGAGTGGGGGGATGTGGGGCTCTGCCTGGAGCAGCCCTGTTTTGATGGAGCAGCTGAACTCATCCTGGAAGAAGATGTTGAGGTGGAGGAAGACCAGGTAGAGACAGGTGGCAGCCAGGAACAGGAGTAGCAGCAGGTTCCGCAGGATGTAGATGAACACCAGGGCGTGGGCATGCTGCTTGCAGGTCAGGTACTGCTCCAGCAACGGGAACTCAAAATACCTCTCCTGGCGAGCCCTGGGGATAGAGGGACACAGCGGGAGTGAGAGCCACCCCCCAAACCTTACCGCTTCACCCAAGTCCATTCTGGACATGACCACAGCCACAAAGCTTGATAGAGGGACTCCAAGGGCCATGCTGACCTGGTAGGGCCTTACCTCTCATACTCCTTCCAGAATTGCTCTGGGTCGGAACTGGCCTGCTGGACCTTCCTCATGTGCTGCACCAGGCGCACAGAGCGGTTGTAGGATTTATCCAGCTCATCGATGATGAAGAGGAGGTCTGAGTGCAGGGCGGGGGCGGCGGCGTAACGCCACAGAAGGTACGGCAGGTACATCAGCACCGCCACCACCAAGAGTGAGTAGGGGAAGACCTGAGCAGAGGAGACAAAAGGGCGTTGAGGGTTCAGAGTCACTACCCTGTGCACACCCAGGTGGGACCCGGGGGCACACAGACATAACTTTGGCCCTACCTTGAGAGCCCAGAGTGACTTGGTGACAGTATGTCCCTCGGTGTCGAAGGTGTGGTGGATGAGGGAGTCCCAGCAAGCCGTGTCGGCGTAGGCAGACTGCTTCCCCGTGAAGTTGGTGGGAGAGAAGCAGCTGATCTGGGAGCCTGGGTTGAGGAGGAGGAGAGCAAACCTCAGCCGTGGAGGGTGGAGGAACATTCCACAGCCAGGAGGGTGATTACATCTAAAGCATCACCTCAAATTAAAAAATACTTTTTCGTGGTCATTTTGGAGCTGTCCTTCCTCACTGCTGTGTTTCCAGCAAGGACTTTTCCATCTCTTCCCAAACACAAACCCTTTGTGCACAGCGTTGTGTACATGGTGCAGGGAATTAGAGACCAGCCAGCCTGGAGTAAAACCAAATCCTTGGGGGAAGCAGCAGAATGTTGGCTGAGGCCAGATTTAGCCTGAGGTCATGACACACCATCAATGCATCCCTCTGTGCTGCCACCACCCTCCTCCTCCTCAGAAACAACCCCACAGCACCCAAAGGTGCTGGGTGCAAGCAGCCGAGGCCAGGCATTGATTCAGCACCACTCCTGGGATTAGCATGGCTGTTCCCAGGCTTTTCCAGTGAACAATGATCCATTAAAAACAATTAATAAACACCCGTGATGCAGAACAGCTCCTAAAACCAGACTTCCAGGCTGCTCTACCTTGGATCGGAACACCGGCATGAACACGAGGGGTTTGACTACCAAACCAGTGCCGGCGATTGCCCGCAACCCAAAGCTCCCTTTGGAAAAGCTCCAACTCACCAGCAGAGAACTCCCGGGCAAAAGCCAGTGAGACCAGGCAGAGAGGCAGCCCCACAGTGACAAACTTCAGCAGGCGATCACTTGGCAGCTCCAGCCGCAGGCCCTTGGCTCGGGAACTGCTGGGATCCGGGAGCAGAGCATCAGAGAGCATGTACTCGGCAGCCGTGTGCGAGAGGGACATTTTGAAGTGAGGAAGAGGAGACACTGGCAAGTGCTGGTGCCCGGCAGCCCTGGTGTCACCTGAGGTGCGACCGGCTCGAGGAGTGAGCTGGCTGAGCTGAGGAGTCCCTGCGAGCACTGTGTCCAGTGTCTGTGAAGGACAGCTCAGACAGGGCATTAAATCGCCCCGTAATTACAGGGGAAGCCTTTTCACAAATAGAAAAGCCCATCCCAGCAGCCACGGCAGAAGGCTGGGAAGGGAGAGTTTCTTCTTGACAGCATTCCTCTCTGGCAGGGTTCCCGCCTGGCCATAGCCACTCCCGGCTCCGCTCCCAGCTCCCTGTGGTTTTATGCCCCTCTCTCATCAGTCAATGGATTCCTGGCGCCGTGGCCTGAGGGCACGGGGGTCCTGGCTATTTTCAGTGGCAAGGCAGGGGACAGGGCACTGCCCCAGCAAGAAACCTCAGACACACAGTGGCCCCAAGGGGTACAAATAGCTCTTTCCAGCACCCAAATCAGCCAGAGGGGCCGAAGAACATCCTGCTGCCCCACCCCAAGATCCCAGCACAGGGCAGGATATACTAAATGAGGCAATTTTGAGGCAGAATATCAGCTGCAATTCCCCAGATTGTCAATCCCTCCTCTCACCTCCCTCTCGGGACACAGCAGGAGGAATCTGGTGACAAGGAAAGCTCTCAAGGGCAAGGGATCCCAATACGAGGATCTAGAGATAAGGGATAGGGTAACTGGAAGAGGCAGTGGGACAGAACAGTTTCTCCTGGGAGTGCAGTCAGTGCCCAGAATCCCATGCTAACACTGCTGGAAGCTTGGAGCAGGGGCAATCCCGGAGCTGTTCAGCCCAGCCAAGCCAAGGAACTCCCCATGCAGTCTCTCAGCACAGTGAAAAAAATCCACAGTCGCAGCCAAATTGCACTTTCGATGGATTTTCCAATAAAGTGACTTTCAAAATATGAGCTAAACAGCTCTGGAGGGACAGGTGACAGCTTCAATCTGGGAGGGGCTGCACCTGGGTGTGCTCAAATCTGCCCAGAGATTGAGTCTCACCCAGTCTGAGCCCAGAGACACATAACCCCTTCCCTCAAGGGAACCGGAGCTTTTATTGCTCAGAGACAAGTCCAAAACATGGATCAGGCAAAGCCCAACTTCCACCCAGCCTCATTTGTCTGAACTAGAGACTCTTCAGTGTGCCCAGCCAGCTTCCTATGCCAGAAGCACAGATGGGCACCTGCTCTGAATCCAGCAACACCAGCATAGGGACCACAGGTTTCACTCCACTGCCAGTTCCAAGGTGGGCACAGCCACTGCCACATGCTGGAGATTCAGAGATACCCAGCACCACTCCGGTCCTGCCTCATCAGTCCTTGGCAATGTCCAGCTCCAGCTTTCTCAGCGTTTTTTGGAAGAAGAGGGGCGGCTTGCAGACGAGGTCTATGGGCTGGCCCAAGGGCAGGCAGAGCCGGTGGGCATGCAGGTGCAGGGGCAGGTGCCGAGCCTTGCTCTGCTCCAGCTTCAGCCTCCTCAAGGCGAGCTCAGGAAGCTTCTGCAGCAAGGACAGAAAACGTCCCTTCAAAACTCCAGCTCTTCAGCTGGGACCTGAAATCCCTATCCCACAGGAAGCTGGGGGACATGAGGGGTTGGATCCAACTCCAGCTGCCCACCAGTGCAAGAGCTGCCCTACCTGGGGCGCCAGCTTGCTCCAGTGCGAGTACTTGTGATCCCCCAGGATGGGGCACCCCAAACCAAAGGCCAAGTGAACCCGGATCTGGTGCTTCACCCCTGAGGAGAAAACACAAAGAGGAGAAAGGGGACATTCAGCCATGCCAGGCCTCAGCTCCCACCCACCACCCTCAGTGCTGGACAAGGTCATGCCGAAATTGCTGTCAGCCAGAGAACAGCTCAGCAGCAAACCATCGCCCCAGTGAGACTTATTCCCAGAACCTTGTCCCACAAAAGATTCCAAACATGTCTAACGATGAGTTCCCACTTCCAGTGCTGCTCCTCGTTGAGCAGATCCAGCCCTGGGACACCCGGCCAGGCCTTGCTCACCGGTGATGGGCTGGAGCTCCAGCAGCGAGCAGGCGGAGGCGCCGGCCAGACGGCGGTACCGCGTCACCGCGCTTTCGGCATTCCGGTTCTTGCGCATTTTCACCACCTTCCCGTCCTCTGGACACACACGGTAGTTGGGAGCCAGCGTCATCTGAAGGGTCAGGAGAGGGTGAGCCAGGGGGAGGCAGAAGGGAGTGCCAGAGGTGCCAGGCTGGAATGGGCTCACCTTGTAGTGCGACTGGTGGCTTTGCACTTCCTTCTCCATGATGGGGATCTCCACGATGCCCTCACCAGGGTCTGGGTCCCCCAGGACAATTGCCCTGGCCAGGGAAAGCAAAAGTCTGTGGGGTGTCACTCCTGCAGGAAGGGAACCCTCCCTTCAGTTCCTCTCCCACAACACAGAACCATAAGAGTGCTGGAGGGGAGATAAGCAATACCCCTGTTTCCACAAAGCCCCCACACCCTGAGGACTGTCCCCTTGCCTGTTCCTCAAACCCTTTTCACAGCCCCTTCTCCACCCAAACCTTTCCTACCAGTAGATCTTCTCCACCTGACGGGTTTTGAACAGCAGCCGGATGTTCTCCGCTGCCTCCTTGCTCCGTGCCAGCACCATC
The DNA here is from genome assembly GCA_035222235.1 of Margarornis squamiger. Lineage (NCBI taxonomy): Eukaryota > Metazoa > Chordata > Aves > Passeriformes > Furnariidae > Margarornis > Margarornis squamiger. The sequence goes on along the minus strand of JAWWTY010000064.1, from coordinate 1,616,511 downwards.
ACACCCGTAGTTTCCTTGTCCAGCCGGTGGCAGAGATGGAGAGGCTCAGCTTTCATGTTCTCCAGCATCTTGGCCAAAATGGGCAGCACATCAGCGATGCAGTTCTTGATGCCAGGGCCACCTGTATGATTCACAGTAGGGCAGTGAGGGGAGTGGCCACCTCCCCAAACACCCTAAATCACCCCCAAATGCGAGGGGAAGGTTGAGATCTGACAGCAACCAATCCCCAGGAACCCTCCCTGGGAAGAAAAACCCCAGCATAGGGAGGACAGAGACAAAGGATCCTCTGTCTGAGCCATAGAGCCTATTCAATTCCCCCTCTCCCTCACCATGCACAGGAAGCCCGTAGGGCTTGTTTATCACCACGATCTCCTCATTCTGGTACACAGTTCTCTGCTTGAGGATCTTGGCCAAAACGTTGGGGTGAACCCGCTGCAGATGCTGGCTCAGTGCGGTGAGTTCCCGGAGCTGTCGCTGTGCTGGATCCTTAGGGATCTGAGGAGAGAACAAGACACTCAGCAGCGGATCAACAGCTCTTGGCTTTCACACAAAGCTCTGGTGTGACTCACTTGCCTTCCATGTGCTCCTGTGCCATGCCTGAGGGACAGGATGGCACACAGAGGGACCTGGACAAGCCCAACCAGTGGCCTGTGGGAATCTCATGAGGTTCAACAAGGCCAAGTGCTGGTGCTGCACCTGGGTCAGGGAAACTCCCGGAATCAATCCAGGCT
>JAWWTY010000064.1:1539898-1607638 GCA_035222235.1 Margarornis squamiger | reverse complement strand
GGCGCTCCGGCCCAGCCCCGCGCTCCGGCCATGGCGCCGGGGGGGGGCGGGCTGGGCGGGCTCGGCGCGGCGGGCCCCGCTCCCTGCCCCGCTCCCTGCCCCGCTCCCAGCCCCGCTCCCAGCCCCGCTCCCTGCCCCGCTCCCAGCCCCGGGGCCCCGCTGCGCCGCCCGCCCGCCCGCCGGCCCGGGCCGGGCTGTCCGCAGCTGCTGGGCCGGGGCCCGGGCCCTGCGCCCGGCGGGGCGGACGACGAGGAGAGAGGTGAGCCCGGAGCCCCCGGGGCTGCAGCGCGGCGGGGACAGGGTTCTCAGCACAAGCCTCGTGTTACAAACTAAAACACAGCAAGGTCCGCCTCCGCGTGAGGAAGAACTTCTTGCCAAGGAGGGTGTCCGAGCGCGGGGACAGGCTGCCCCGGGAGGGCCTGCCTTCTCTCTGGAGACATTCCAGACCCCCGCGTCCCTCTGTCACCTGCTGCGGGTGGCCCTGCCTCGTAGGGGGGTGCGCTGCGTGGTTTCCAGTCCTAACGAGTCTGTGATTCCACTGGTGTTAATGGAGTTGATGCTTTTCCTAGTGCCGCTGGCGGAGCTCTCCCTGATGAACAAGCTGATCCACACATCCCTGGTGGAGTCTGACCAGCATGTGGAGATCCTGCAGCGAGACCCCAGCTCCCCGCTCTTCTCCATCAAGACCTTTGAGGAGCTGCCCCTGTGAGTAGCCACAGTCCCCAGCCCCGCCGAGCGCCAGCGCCACTGGCCTCCCTCACACGGGCCCTTGGGATGCTTTGCTTCCACAGGAAGAAGGAGCTCTTGCAGGGGGTTTACATGATGGGCTTCAACAGACCATCCAAAATCCAGGAGCAGGCGCTGCCACTCATGCTGGCATACCCGTGAGTAGGAACGTGGCATGGGCGAGCCCCGGCTCCTCACGGCATCCCAGTGCAGAGTGGGGAACGCCCCGACCCCTGCACTCCACCAAGCTGCCTTTGCCTTGCAGGCCCCAAAATCTGATTGCCCAGAGCCAGTCAGGGACAGGGAAAACAGCAGCTTTTGTCTTGGCCATGCTGAGCAGAGCCAATGCCAACGAGAAATACCCACAGGTAACGCAGAACAGGGAGAGCTGATGCAAGGGGTTGACCCAGGCACCCAGGACACTGCCAGGGCCAGAACTCTGGGCTTTGTCCCTGTTCCCTGTGTGACTTCACCCGCTGCAGGGGGATGACAAACCTCAGGGGCCATCGAGGACAGACAGTAGTGTGCCTGTCCCAGGGAGGTATTTTGACTTGCCAGAGCAGATGAGTCCAGGCTTCAGTTGTCCTGGAATTTAAATTTTGAGGAGCAGCTGCAGACACTACTGTTTTTCTGGGTGGCTCAAACACCCCCAGTCCCCTCTCTGGGTGCAGAATCAGCTTTGCCAGCTGGTTCCTGCCATGTAACATCTCTCACATGTACGGGGTAACTGAACCAGGACACAGGAACAAGCTGCACTGTGCTTCCAGAGAGGAATTTCCTCCTCAAAAATAGCAGCAGTGGCTTCTTTCTGCCCTTGTGGCTGGAGCTGGGAACACAGCCCAGGTCCTGAGCCTCCAGCCGTTCCCGGCTGCCCCTTCCCCTGCACCTCAGCACTGTGGGATGCTCCTGTGCTGCTCTTGCTGCCCTCGTTGCCAGCCCAGCATGCCCCGTCCTGGACCTGACAGCTCCCTCCTCTCCTCTTCCTCCAGTGCCTCTGCCTGGCACCCACCTACGAGCTGGCCCTGCAGATCGGACAGGTGGTCCGGACCATCGGGAAGTTCTGCACTGACATCAAGGTGAACTACGCTGTCCGGGGAAACCGAAGTGAGTCCAGACCAGCACAGCCACTAGCACTGCCCCAGGAGTGGGAGGGAGCACAGGGATCCCCTCTTAGAGCCTGGAGCTACCAGGGACCACCCAGACCTCCATGAAGGCAAATAAAGTAGTTTCTGTCCCCCCCTCTCCTGCTGAAGAGGCTTTTCCACCATTATTGTCTGCCACCAGTCTCCCCCTTCCTGTGTAGGGCTGGTTCCCATCCCCAAGGCTGTAGGGAAGTGTCATGATGACCCCTGGAAGGCACCACTGAGCAGCCAGTCTGAGCAAGCCGAGGGAAAGCACGGAGCAGCAGAGAGCTCTGTGCCTGGAGGCAGCCAGGTGCCTTTTTCCCTCTTGCAGTTCTGAAGGGCATGGTGCTGGAGGAGCAGATCATCATTGGGACTCCGGGCACCACACTGGATTGGTGCTTCAAACAGCGCATCCTGAACCTGACAAAGATCTCCTTGTTTGTGCTGGATGAGGCTGACATCATGATTGACACACAGGGCCTCTCCTGTCAGAGCATCCGCATCCACAGGTGAGTATCCCTGACAGCCAGTGTTCTGCTTCCCTGCTTTCCTCCCTCTTGTTGGCTTGGAGAGCATCAGTAAAGAGCTGTGAGAGAGACTGTCACCGTGGTGCCAAGGGGGTTTGTGGAGAGGTCCAGCTTTCCATAAAACCACATCTGCTGGACACATGGGAAGACTTTCACCTTGCTTACCTTTCCTTTGAGCTGTTACAGACTAGAGAATCATACAGTGGCCTGGGTGGAAAGGGACTTTAAAGCTCATCTTGTTCCCACCCCCCTGCCATGGGCAGGAACACCTTCCACTAGCCCAGGTTGCTCCCAGTCCCATCCAACCTGGCCTTGGACACTTCCAAGGATGGGGCAGCCACAGCTTCTCTGGGCAACCTGTGCCAGGGCCTCCCCACCCTCACAGCAAAGAACATTTTGCTCATATCCAGTCTAAGCCTCTTTCAGTGTGAAGCCATTCTCCCTTTTCCTTTTACTCCAGGCTCTTGTAAAAAGTCCCTCTCCATCCTTCTCGTAATCCCCCTTGGCTTCCCTTTCCATTGAAGGCCACACAAAATCCGCTTAAATTAGGGCTTATGTCCTCCTGGATAGCAGCCACTCACTGGGACTCATGGGGCCTTTTTCCTGTCACAGAGCTCTTCCCAAGAGCTGCCAAGTGCTACTGTTCTCAGCCACCTTCAAGGAACCTGTGCGGGCCTTTGCTGAGCGGATCATCCCTGACCCCATTGTGATCAAGCTGCGGGAGGAGGAGCTCACCCTGGGCAACATCAGGCAGTACTTCATGGTGTGCCAGAACTCGGAAGAGCAGTACAAGGCCCTCTGCAACCTCTATGGCAGCTTCACCATCGGCCAAGTCATGATCTTCTGCCAGGTAATGCCCCTGCCCAGGAGAGCCCCCACTGGCCATTGGGAATAGCAGGAATTGGTCATTTTATGGTGTGGACATGGCGGGGACAAGACCCCCCAAACAAAGAAGCAGACTCCAGAGGGGTGTTGAAATTTGCTGAGAGCTCCCTCAAAAGGAGCGGGGGACTTGGGAGGGGGCAGTTCTGGGCCTCAGCCTCTCCCTGCATGTCCAGACCCGCAGGCTCGCAGACTGGCTGTCAGGGAAGATGAGCCGGGATGGGCACCAAGTGGCCACGCTGACGGCGGAGCTGACGGTGGTCCAGCGGGCAAGTGTCATCCAGCGCTTCCGCGAGGGCAAGGAAAAGGTCCTCATTGCCACCAATGTCTGTGCCAGAGGTATGTCAGGAAACCCAGCATCCCTCCAATGGCCTGAAACACACCAGGTCTGCGGTTCTTCCACGTGAGCTTGAGCAGTGGATGCTGTGGGACAAGGTGATCCCTTTCCACAGACCCTTTCCTTCTCTTCCAGGGATTGATGTGCAGCAGGTCACCACCGTGGTGAACTTCGGCCTCCCCAGGGGTCAGGATGGAGAGCCAGATTTTGAGACCTACCTGCACCGCATTGGGAGGGCGGGACGCTTCGGCCACCGCGGCATCGCCTTCAGCATGGTGGAGAACGAGACCGTGGAGCTCGTGCACAAGATAGAGGAGCATTTCCGTGAGTATCTGTGTGGATCCACTGCTCTGGGAGGCAGGATTGGGACTGTGATCCCCCTCTGGCTTGTTTCTCATCTACAAATGGACCTTGCCAGGCTGCTCCTCTCCCCGGGGCTCATCCCACTGGCAGATGCAGCTTTTAGGGTGGTTTTTTGCTCCCCAGCAGACAAATTTTCTGAGAAACAGCCCCAGAGATTGTGTGCAACTCACAAGGGACATTACCAGCACCCAGAGTGCCTCAGCACCTCCTTTTTTTCCCTCCTTCAGGCATTTTTTCTGCCTTTCCCTGGAAGTCCTTGTCCCGGGGGACCTTGTGCCATGGCTCTGGCTATGGGAGAGGAACTGGAAGCTGTAGAAATATTTCCTTAGTGGAAATCCAATGTCACTTGTCAACATCAAAAGGATTTTCATGGGATTTGCCAGATGCCGTGGCTGCATCAATAGCTTTTTGAATCCTGGTGCCTGTTTTCCCTGTGATCTTTAGGGAAAAAAGGGTTATGGAAACCTTTTGGTGGGCAGAAGATGGTGTTCCTTCCTCAGCCCTGGCCTTGGAGCTGCTCCACCCTCTTGGTTCCTTTAAATTTCCACTTGTCCTTTAAACACTGAGCGAGCCTGCCATAGACACCAGGCAGGGAAGACACGGGCCAAATAGTCCAGCAAAGACTGTTCCTGAGCAGTAGAAGCAACGAGCAGCTGGAATAACTGGGATGTGGACGAGTCCAACCACAGCCGTGGCCAGAATGAGCCAAAGGAGCCCAGTATGAGGGTGAAAATTCAACTGGAGGAGCTCTTGGTGATCTGACTTATGCTTTTTCACGTCGTGACGTTGTGATTCGAGGATACGAACGTACCCTGTCCTGTGTGGCTGCGGAGGTGGGAGCGGGGAGCAGGAGCATGTCCACAGGCTGAGCCTGGTGTGCTGCTGCCACGGGGCTGCCTCTTGCTCTTGCTGCCGTGCCTTGGCTGCTGCCCTGATCCAGTTCCCCCCACGCTTCCTCCCAGCTGATTTCCCTGCTGATCCAATTCCCCTCGTGCTTCCTCTCAGTTGATTTCCCCATGGAGGGAGATGCTGTAGCGAGCGCTCCAGGAGCGCCCCAGCTGGTACCGGGTACGCAGGCAGCGCAGACACCAGCTCAGGGGGAACGAGCTCTGCTTTCACCTCCTGACAGTCGCTCTTTCCTTCCTGCAGAGACCACGATCAAGCAGCTGGACCCATACAACATGGATGAGCTCGAGAAGCTTGCAGCTGAGTGAGGAGCGGGGATTTGCTCCCCCAAATCTGAGTTCTGGTTTGAAACAGGAGGAAAAGTTAAGGGGAAGACATCCCGGTTCTCTTGTATCCTCCTGATGCCGTTGAGTTTTGTGTTGCCTGAGGAGAAGCTGGGGCAGACCTTATCTCGCTAGATGGCAGCAGGAGTCCACTGCTGCCATCCCAAACCCAGGGCCAAAATCCAAGTGTCTGCGGTCTTGGCAATGCGGAGAGAGAGGCTGGACCCTGGGGTCCGAAATCCAAGTGTTTGAGGTCCTGGCAGTGAGAAGAGAGAGGTTGGACCCTGGGGCCTGAAATCCAAGTGTTTGGGGTCCTGGCAGAGCGGAGAGAGAGGTTGGGCCCCAGGTGTGGCCTGTCTCCAGCCCAGGGCTGGTTTTGTGCTTCTGTTTAATAAATGAAACTGTAATCGTCAGGGTGGCTCCTTCTTTAACAACATCCCCTGAAATGTATTGCCCCCCCACAGGAGGAGTTTGATTAGGCCAGTGTTGACAGTGGTGGTGTTTGCCAGATCGTCCTCTGCTCTCTGCCCCCCTCATCCAAATTTCTTCCCAAGCCCAGCCTGTACAGGCACAAAACATGACCAGAGCGTGAGGCCCTGAAGCCCCTCGCCACTGACTTTAACCCTTTGGGGACATTTCAAGGCCCAAAACCTCTTTGTGGGGAGTCTCGCATTCAGTATTAACAGTGTAATTGTGGTAATGAGCAATTAATTCTATTTAAAGAATCAGGGAGGTGAAAGGATGAGAGATGGCAGGTTGTTTTCCAGACTTTCAAGGGTGTTGCCAGTTCCCTCCCCCATCTGCACCCAGAAATCCCCCACTGGGGCTCTCCAGCCCCCCGGCATTGCGTTACAGCCCGGCTGCCCCCATGAATGTTTGATGGGCCAGGGCTCGGCAGGGAGCGGGAGATGAAATATCAAACCCCACTCCTTGTCCGCCTTCCCTGGCTCCAAACCCCCCATCTCCGATCACGATGGGGTGGCAGTGTATTTTCCCCTCTTAGCAAAAAAAAAAATTGGATGGGGAAAGGGAACACTGGGGAATTAAATTCCCCCACGTGGGGAAGGCGAGGATGCTGCCATTTCTGCAGCAAGCATGCCCATCCTCAGCCCTGAGATTGCAGGGGCCAAGGCGGCAGCGGCGTCGGGTTCCCCCCTGCACCGCCAGGTTGATAAATAATTAACGGTTAATCAGGGCCGGGCCTAATTACCTGGCAGTAACCGGAGAGGAGCCTGAGCCCGAGAGCGCAGCCCTGGTTCAGCGTGGCGGTGCCGGACATGGCGCCATGGCGCGTGGCTGGGCAGCGCCGCCGCCTTGGAGGGGGCCCTGGATCCTGTGGCTGCTGCCGGCGCTGGCGGGGGGTGAGCAGCGACCCCTCCCCACGTGTGCCGGGGGCCGAGCCGGGCCCTGACGGCCGCGCTGTGCCGGGGCAGGGCAGCCGCTGGCGGCCGGCGAGGCGGCCTACGAGGAGTGGCAGGTGACGGGCGTGCGAGGCCGGGCGGTGGAGCTGAGCTGTGGGCTGGTGGCCGTGGCCCCGCCGGCCGTGGTCTTCTGGAGCTTCACGCCACGGGGCGAGGGGCCGCCGTGGGCCGTGGCCGTGGGCTCGGGCCGGGACGTGGCCGTGGCCCCCGGCGCGGGGACGCTGGGCCGGGTGATGCTGCGCAACGGGACGCTGGAGCTGAGGGAGCTGCGCGTGGCTGCCCAGGGCCGCTTCCTCTGCCAGGGGCTCTTCCCGGAGCGGGGCCGGCTCCGCGTGGGCTACGCTGCCGTCCTCCTGCGCGTCCTGGGTAAGCCCCCTGCCGTGGCCGCCCTGAGGGGCCCGGCTGGCCATCGGTGGCCAGCGTCGTGCTCCCCTGCATCGCGGTCAACCAGCCCCTCACCCAGCAGCCAACAGAGCTGTCCAAAGGCAAATGAAACACCCCGCTAGCCAGCAAAGGGCTCCACCAGTCACTAAAGCGTGGCACTAGCCAGCATAGTGCCCCAGTAGGCAAAGAAGGGTCCTGCTAGCCAATGTAGAGCCCCACTAGCCAACAAGGTGGCTCACTAGCAAGTGTAGCACCCCACTTACCAACAAGCACCCCACTAGTCAGCAGAGTACCCTGCTTGCCATTGTAGTCTGCCACTAGTCAGCAAAGCCCCCACTAGCCAACACAGCACCCCACTAGCCAATATGGCATCCTACCAGCCAAGGTAGTTCAACACCAGCCAACATAGCACGCACCAGCCAACAAAGAGCCCACTAGCCAGTGCAGAGTCCCACTAGCCAGCCCAGCACACCACTATCCAGAGTTGTCTTTGCCCCCAACCAGTGTAAGACCCTACTAGCCAATGTAGTAGCCCACTAGCCACCACCAGTTCCCTGCCCTGGCCACCCCAGCATCCCTCCACTCTTAACTGGTCTCAGTAGTCACTCCAGCTAGTCCCCATGCCCACAGCCAGGATGCCCCTCACTAGCCCATAGGTATCCTCACTAGCCGTCCTACTGGCCACTATAGCACCTCAGTAGCTAACCAATCATCTGGGCTGGGAGGCTCCTCCCTGGGGCGGACGGGTGGGCCCTGGGGGGAGGGTCACTCACAGCTCAGTGCCCCCAGTGCCCGTCTCCAAGCCCTTCGTGCGGCCGACGGCGGCGGCGGCGGCGGAGGGGGCGGCGGTGGCCCTGACGTGCACTGTGCGGGAGGGGACGGAGCCGCTGAGCTTCTCCTGGCAGCATCGGGAGCCCCGGGGGGGTCCCTCAGTGTCCCCCGCGGCGCTGGGGGGCTCCGGGGCAGAGCTGCACCTGACACCTGCCAACCGCAGCCACACGGGCTGGTACCTCTGCACGGTGCAAAACGAGGTCAACAGCCACACCAGCGAGCCCGTCTACCTGGACATCGTATGTGAGTGCCCCCCGGGGGGGCCTCAGCCACCAGCTGGGGGGACATCTTCGGGGCTGGAGATGCCACCATGGCACATCCATGGCATGTTTGTGGCCACCATGATGTTTCCATGGTATGTCCATGGCATGTCCATGGCCACCAAGCACGCTGCCACTGTGGTATGTCCATAGCCACTGTGGTACCTCCATAACTACCGTGATACATCCATGGACATCATGTACCCTCGTACTGGGATGGCTCCATGGCCATCATAGTGTCTCTGTGGCTACCATGGCATGTTGCCCCAGTGATGCATTCATGGCCACCTTACACCCCACCACCATGATGCATCTGTGGCCACCATGACCTGTTCATGGCCACTGTATGCCATGCTACCAAGGTGTGTCCATGACCATCATGCACCTTGCTACCACAATACCTCCAAGGCCACCATGACACATCCATGGCCACCGGGCACCACAGAATGTCTGTCCATGGCCACCACAGCATGCTCACAACCCCCATGGTGTGCCCTTTCTAAGGAGGCTTTGCTGCCCGGTTTCCCACCAACGGGAGAGGAACAGCCTCAGGGAGGGCTGTGTCGCCTCTGTGGGGACAACCCCATGGCTGAATGACCCCACGTTCCCACAGACGGCCCCGACGAGCCAGCCATCAGTGTGGAGCCCTTTTCCCCTGAACAGGGGGGCTTCTCGGCGGGTGAGCGGGAGGACGTGGTGCTGAGCTGCCTGGCTCCCTCCAACCCCCCCAGCCGCTATGTGTGGCTGCACAACGGTACCCAGGTGCACATCGGCCAGACCTACGTCATTGCCGCCATTGCCCGCGCCCAGGCGGGCACCTACACCTGCCTGGCCGAGAACACCCACCTGCAGACCCGCACCCAGGCCACCATCGTCCTCACCGTATACTGTAAGTAACCCCGCGGGGGGGCCGGTGGGTCCCCCTGGGGTGAGATGGACCAACGCAGCTCCCCGGTGAGGATGTGGGTGCGAGGGGCAATTTGAGGGGGGTTGGAGGGGAACCCCCACCCTCCCCCAGCGCTGATGGTCTCCTGCAGATCCACCAGCCGGGAGCCCCAGCTGCTCTGCCCTGGCCACTGGTGACCTGCAGGATGTGGCCCTGCGATGCCGCTGGCTGGGGGGCTTCCCCCTGGCCCAGCTGCGCTGGGTGGGCTTCCAGGAGGAGGAGGAGGAGAAGGAGAAGGAAGAGGGGATGATGGGGGCCAGTTTTTCCATGGCTACCAGGATCCAGCCAGGGGCAGCCACAAGGAATGGCAGCTCCTTCTCCTGCCTGGCCTCTCACCCCACGCTGCCACAGGGGGCTGCATGTGGGACCACCCTGTGTGAGTGATGATGGGTCCATCTGCCCCCCAAGCCCCTTCCTCACCCCCTGTGTCACAGCAGAGCTGTGGTGACCCCGTGCCATGGCCACACCACGGGAGGGACATCCCAGGGTGCTGCTGCCTTTGCTGGGTCCTCCAGCACTCCCAGCTTGCTCCAAAATGGGGGTCCCCACGGCGCAGCCGGGGTGCAAAGCTCCCCATGCACGTGGTGGTGGTGGGGTGTCCCCTTTTCGGGGATGCTTTGGCACACCATGGGATGCCCCGCGCCGACACCGCTCCATCCCGCAGGGGTCCCGGCCGGCAGCCCCACCTGCGCGGCAGCGGCCACCAAGGGTGACGAGTACGTGATGCTGCAGTGCTGGTGGGAGGGGGGCACGCCGCCCGTCACCCTGCGCTGGCGGGACGGTGGGGGCCGGCCCTTGGGGGACCCCACGCCCTCCACCGCCGTCCTGGTGCTGAGCACTGATGGCAGCCTGGGCGGCCGGGAGTTCGTCTGCGCGGCCGCCCACCCGCTGCGGGCCGGCGGCGCCGAGTGCCGCCTGCGGCTGGGTAAGCCAGAGCCGGCCCCGGTGCCCGCACCGTGCCACGGCGCCGCCGGCGGCCGGCACGTCCCTGCTGACACTGCCCCCCGCTCCCCGAGCAGAGGTCCCCGATCTGGAGGCGGCGAGGGAGGTGGCGGTGCTGGAGGGCGGCGAGGCGCTGCTGCCGTGCCGGCAACGCGGCACCAGCGCCAGGCTCGGCACCACTGTGGCCTGGTACGACCCCAAGGAGCGGGAGGTGACACCGGGGCTGGCCAAGTACCGGCTGGAGCAGGGAGAAGCGTGGGTCAACCTCACTGTCCTGGATGCCGAGTGGCCAGGGGACGGCGGGACCTACCGCTGCACCGCGGCCAATGCCGTGGGCACCGCCAGCCGCCCCGTCCGCCTCCGCGTGGACCGTGAGTCCTGGCAGGGGCACGGGGGGCCCCCAAGGCGGGCTGGGGGCGTCGACCCCCTCCTGCCGGGTGCCGTCTTGCCGCAGGGTACCCGGCCCCCCCAAATGTCACCATCAGCAAGCTGCGCTACACGCGGGCGCGCACCGAGGTGCAGCTGGAGTGGCGGACGCAGGGCACGGGCAACCTCACCGGCTTCGTGGTGCAGCGGCGCCAAACCAAGAAACCCCTCCGGGAGGCGCCCAGCCCCTGGGAAACAGCCGCTGGCAACATCGAGCCCCACTCCCGCGACCGGCGCCTGGGGGGGCTGGACCCCGCGGTGCTCTATGCTTTCCGCGTCCTGGCCGTCAACCACCGGACGGCCGGGCACCCCTCCGAGGTGCAGACGCCAGGTGAAGTGGGCAGGGGCTGCTGTTCCGTGGGGGCAGAGCAGGGTTTGAGTGGAGAAGGGCAACGTTTCCATCCTGGTGGAGCTGAGGAGCTGAGTGCAAGCAGCCGTCAGTAGGTTTCAGAGCGAACAGGCTCAGGCTGGCACCTTCCCTGGCCTTTCTGGGCTCTGCCCGTCCCTGCTGCCTGCCATACTCCCTCTGCTCTCTTCCAGCTGAGCCCCCCTTCGAGGCGTACCCGGCGGTGACGGGGGCGGCGGTGGCCGGGATGCTGGTGGCCACTGCAGCGTCACTCCTGGCCGTGCGCTGCATCGCCCGCCACCGGGACAGCCTCCCACGTGAGTGCCAGGGCCGGGTGGCTCTTGGGCTGGGGCGTGGACCCCCACACCTCACGCCTTTCTGTCTCCCCAGGGCTGCACGACCTGCTTTTCCGCACGTGAGTGCCCAAATCCCTCTGCCCCACTGCTCCCGTGCCCTGGCGCCAGCGAGACCCGCCCGGTCCCCGCAGGGCCGGTCCTGGCGCCCAGGAGCCGGCGGACACGCCGGAGGATGCCGAGGCAGCCGCAAGCGGGGAGGAGGAAGCAGCACCCGCACCCGCAGACGTGTCTGCCCCCAGCACCGCCGCAGGTACCTGGGGCGAGCCGAGGGCTGAGCCGCCCGCCCCGGTGCCCCAGCACCCACCTGAAGCACCTGAAGCACCGGGGCTCTCCCTTGCAGAGCCGCTCTCGGCGCCGCCAGGCACCACCGATGACCCACCAGTGGATGTCACCATCACCGCGACGGTGACACCGTGACCGCTCCGGCTTTTCCTCTGTATTTCCCTGTCTTCCTCTCGTTCCACACCACGGGACGGCAGCACCCACCTGTGCCACATCAGGCTGGGAGGCAGCTGGCTCCGAGTGCGGCACCCGACGAAAGCCCCTCAGGCTCAGCCTCGGGCCTGCAGTTACTGCTGGAGCTAAAATAAATATTTAGGCTACAATAAATAGTTTCTCACCGATGGCAGAAAAAAAAATCCCTGAGGGCCGAAGTGCAGCCCTCAGGCCCAGGGCTGGCATCAGCCACAGATCCTGCTTTGGGACTGTGCTGAGTTTGAGCTGCAAAAACAGCCACAAAGATTTGGGGGGCAGGGAAGGGGCCTCATCTTCACCCCAAACTCCCCAATTTCAGGCCAAACCACAGGTGGCTAAAAATAATAATTGGTGATGGTTTTTTCCCATGTTGGTGCAAGCAGGGTCCAAGGAAAGTGTCAAACAATTCCCAGCTTTCCTCAGCCCTCATCTTCTGGTGACTGTGGAAACAAGAGCATCTTGGGCCGTTTTGTCCTGTATTTGGCTAATTATCTGTTGGGAAGTATCGAGTGACACCTCAATCAGTGCCCACAGAGTATCAATCCCCACACTGGCCATAGAGCAGCATCACTCTTTTTATCAAACAACCCCCAAAAACACGAGTCCTACCCCAAACCCCTGCAAAACAGCATAATTTCCAAATACATAACATTTCAAAAGGATATTACAGCTTCTCTGTCTCTATCCAACACACTCACAATACAGGGAGGTTTAAGCAAGGTCATTTAAAACCGTGGTTAAATCTCAGCGTTTGGGGAGAACGAAGCAGCCAGAGGTAAACCCCAACCCATTGCCTCCCAGTCTCCATCAGAAAAGGGGAAAGCCTCACAGCAGGTCTTGTGAAGGGACAATCCAGGCTGCAAGGAGGATATAAATGAAGAGGGAGAAGGGGGCTCTGTGGTGGCTCCAGGGTATGCAGCAGTCACAGCCCATGGGTGTGAGGTCTAGGGTTTGCAGGGAACTTCAGAATAAGGCAGCTCTGCCTGGGAGGATCCAAAACCCTAAAAAAAAGAAAAAAAATTAATATAACCATAAATAATGCAATAAAAGAGAAGGCTTTGGGAAGAGCTCAATGTGACCTTTCAGTACCTGAAGGGGGTTTATTAGAGAAGGGAGAGGGACTTTTTATAAAGGCAGATAGTGCGCAGGACAAGAGGGAGTGGTTTTCCACTGACAAAGGGCAGGGTTAGATTGGATATTGGGAAGCAATTCTTCCCTGTGAGGATGCTGAGACACTGGCACAGATTGCCCAGAGAAGCTGTGGTTGCCCCATCCCTAGAAGTGTCCAAGGCCAAGTTGGACGGGCTTGGAGCAACTTGGTCTAGTGGAAGGTCTCCCATGCCATGGGGGTTGGAATGAGATGAGCTTTAAGGTCCTTTCCAACCCAAACCCTTCTGGGATTCCATAAGGAAAAAAACCCACCCCAACACTCAGAACAGCCCATGGAAACACCGCTGTCAAGCAGGTCTCAAGCGCTTCCTCCTCGCACAGACCTCACTCCCCAGCCCCACAACTGGTGAAGATGCACCTGTAGCCCTGAGCTCCCCGAGGGGTTTGGAGCAGCCACAGCCAGGCCAGCATGGCTTCCCTTCCATTCCAGTCTGGCCAGGAACACACTGCTCATGCAAAGGTGCTGCCCACGCGTTGCCCCCGGGCAGCTGTAACTGTGAGTTACGCACCTCATTTCTGGGATTATGCGCTCGTGAGTTGCAGGGGAGAAAGGAGTGCTTTACAAGCACCAGTTTATTTTATTTTCTGGGATTAAATTTGGAAAGGACAAAGAAAAATACCCACCCAAATGCTGCTGTTAAAGTTGCAACACATCCATCATGCTGTGTCCGGGCCAGGTGGGTTCCTGACAGCCACGCACAGGACCAGTGGGAGCTGCTCTGACACGACTGGTTTCATTTTGGAGCTATCCAAGCTGATAGTATTCCTTCAAACCAAGAGCTGAACTGGATTTTGTCTTCTGTGAATGGGAAGGTGAGACAGGCTGGATTTCCACCTGTACTTCTGCAGATGTAAGGGTTATCAAGAATCTGAAGAGACAGTCACTGACCCAAGCTCTGCTTCAAGCTGTGCTGGATGGACTCAGCTGGGCCATATTTTTCTTATTTATTTTCTCATTTCCTTATCATGATCTTCCCAGAGAAACTGAAAGAGGAGGGGGTGTGTTCGTGGAAGGGAAGGTTTGAGTATCATGTAGCTGAGCTGCCAGGGAGGTGGCAGCCACAACATCAGACCTGCTTAAATCCCTGTCTCGGGCTCCTCGGAAGCACTTCTCATGCTGATAACATGCCACGGAAACACACTCCATATTTCCCATCCTCGCTCTTTATATTATTACAATTCTTTTTTATACACATAACCAGGCTAGTTTCGCGGTGTGTGAGGGGAAAAAAATAACAAAAAAGGGGATTTCAAGGCATAAATAATATAAAAAGGCAACCATTTTGAAAACCAAGATACATTCATATGACACTACTACAAAAAATAAATAGTGACTCTCTCTGTTATAATTAACATCCCCCCGTCACTCCCTCTCAGCGACACTGCGGTGCAGTTCCTGGCGTTAAGTGGGGACAATGGTCACTTCCTCAGGTTTCCCGCAGCTGGAGCTGCCGAAGATCCCCAGAACCATTTAAGGTGACTCTGGATGAACTCCATCCTGGTTTTTCCTTACAGTCCTTGGAAACAGGCTGCAGAATGAGGGGACTCCAGCTCAAAATGTGGTTTGATGTTTCCGAGTGCACGCAGCTGTTGCCTGCGAAGCAAGAGCAGGGCGTGTGGTTGTTGTTGGGTTTTTTCAGCAGATCCTCTCTGTCATTTCAACAGACCCACACACCTCCAAAATTCCTAATTCCAGGGGGGGATGCTCTTTGGGCCCAGGCTTATTCCCACCGTACCAGGCACAAGCACAGGACATTGGTTCTGTCCAGGCACCACACGGGTATTGAACAGCTCATGCTGATGAGGTCAGCCCAGCTCCCTCCCTGTGCCTGTTCCTGCCTTCAGCATGGCTCTGGGCTGTCGGGAATGCCTGCTCATTAAGGAAAAACTCCATTAGGCAGCGTTTCAGCAGTGTCAGAGCTCATGGGTGCCCTGTGGGTGCAGCATCAATCAGTCCCAGCCACCTTAGGTGCTCGATGAGCCCCATTTAGAGGCATCGATCACAAGGGCATGACAGGACGAGGCACCCGAACAGTGCTGCTGCTCCTGCTTCCCCTTCATGAGAAAGGCGGGACACTTAACCTTCCTCAAAGAGCCAGCTCTTTTGTGGGCTTAATTATGAGCTCTCCACAAGAAATTAAGCACCCCACAGCTGTCCTACAGAACATTCCCAGCTCCAAGGGCAGGTGCTATCCTCTCCAGGATGCCTCACCGTCCATGCAGTCCACGGTGAGCTGGCTCATGCCTTCCTGGCAGCAGGGGTGCTGGGGGGAGGGCTGCTCCACGCTCTCTGTGCCGTCCTCCTCCAGCCGGGCGCTGCACTCGGGCCCGGTGGAGGCCAGGCACATGGCCACCATGATGTGGGGGCTCAGGGGTTTCATCTCCACGCCGTCCTGCTGGAAGGGTGCTCCAAGGGGCACGACGGGCAGCGTGGTGCTGCCAAATGCGCCGTTGGCTTTGGTGAAACACCTGTGGGTGGGACAGAGGCCAAAGTTACTCAGAGCAGCTTCTTCCGCCCTTATCTTGAGAAAATGCAACTTTTAAGTGCTTTACCACATGTCAGCAGTGAGAGACCTTGTCAATTTGGCTTTAAATATATTTTTTGAGCAATCCTGACATTAAGAAAAGGATTGAGTGGGTTGGTTTTTTCCCCAACAGACAGCTGAAAACATTCGAAACACGCTCAGTTCCTTCCCCCATCGATTGTGACCCAATGACCTGACTTGTGAGTCCATTTCTCCATCAAAGCAATCCCATAAAACACATTTTCACTGCCAAGATAAAGAGCTCAAATTTGAAACCCGAGCAGCAAACTTAAGTACCTTGGAAAATAAGTGTTATCAGAGTGAATGCAAATTAGAAAAATAGATGCAATATTATAAATTAATCACTCCTTCTGCTGTGTAAGTCAGATTGTGGTCCTTTAATACATGTGTCAGGCTGTGGAATTGAAGCTAAAGTGCTGAATCAATTGTTACAACGGAGGTATTTAACCTTTAAACAAAAAAGAGAAGGACTTTGACACATGCACTGCTACAGCACACAGGGAAAATGCCCGTGTTTGCAACATGGACAATGTGGGCTCAGGGAACATTTATATAAACAATTCCTACTTAAGAAAACCTTCCCAAATATTCTGCTTCAGTGTGGTTTTAGACAAAACCATAATTACCCCAAAAGGACAGCTGCCACAAATTTTGGGAAACTGCCCCCAAAAACTCTCCTTGTCGTGTGGCACAAGACAGAGATGGATCTAAAGATAAAAGCATGGAAATAAGGATGGAGAATGTTCATATTCACCAGAGATCTTCCAAAACACTCCCACAAAGGCTGAAGAGGCTTCAGGTTTTTATGTACTGATACAGGTACAACTCTGAGCATCCTTCTTCTCTTTCTATCTCTCAAATGTAAATCCACTTCTTGCTTGCTCTGCTTATGGGGACCAGCCCAGTGCACTTGCTATAGGTTAACCCTGGGGCTGCCTAAGGCTGGCATTTGGAAATATAAAAATTGCTCCCTGGGACATGCCCACTCAGTGCTCCAGAGTGATTCTGGCCCCAGACTGAGCAGAGCTGATGAAATATGGCTTGAAGAGGCGGGGGGGGGGGGGAAGATGGATTGGGATGTGTGAAGTGCCAGGGCAGCAGCCAGTAGAGCCAACTCTGACAGCAGTTGAGCCCTGAGCACCCCAGCACTGAGCTCAGACAGGTGTAAAACTGGGACACATTAAGCTTGGCAGTCACAGTAAGGTCCTGCCCAAGTCCCAGAAACCACTTTTATGCCATTAAAAAGGTCATGCGTAACGCAATGCATAAAAACATCACGCTCCAGGGACCTGCCCTACAGCCTTGCCTGGAGCCTCAGTTCACCTGAAACCTGATTAAAACCCATGATCAACTTTGCCAGAACTGAAAGGGCAAGAAAACATACAACGACAACACAAATAAACTTCCTAGAGGAGGAACTGGTGCAAGTTTCCCATTCAGCAGATGCCTCATGTTCAAAGCCAAATCAGGGGACAAGAGGCATCCCTTCAGAGCCTGCTCCCCTCCCAAAAGCCGTGAGGATGGAGCAGCACCAAGCTTCATTTTCAACCTTTGCTCTCCTATTTTGTCCTTCTGCTCCTGTAACTGCCTCCAGAATCATTATTCCAAGTACCAAAATACCACAGAAGCCACTGAAGAATCCACATGAAACACATCTGGTCTTCAAACAAATCCATTTATTAGTTTGCCTTTCTCTCCGCAGAGGTTTTCACTGCACTCATTATTTAAAAAAAAAAAGCTCAGAAAAACCCATTTGAAATGTTTGGGTTTACATGTTTCTGGGGGTTCTTCTTAAAGATACAGAGGGTGATGTAGTTCTCTGTATTATTGTATGGGCTTGAAGGATGTTTCCAGACAGCACTTCAGCTTTTTATGTTTCAACAACCACACTGTGATGGAAACTAGCCATGGGGATATCCAGAGCAGAGTGTGCAGGAAGAGTGATGTAAAATCCCTGCTGCAGAAAACACATTTTCTATCAATACTCAGTGCTAAAACCCTACTAAACTATAATCTAAAAAAAGCACACTGTAGATGAAAAAGCTGGAAAAACAAACTGATGCTCCTACATTTGAAATATGCATTTCAGATTTCTGATCAAAACACAATGCATTTGCAAAGAGAGATCTGCAAAAGTGTAAATTCCTCTACAGCCACCAGGTACCTCGAGAGTTTTAACACAAAATCACCAGGGAAGAAAAAAGATCAGTTCTCAATCCTGTCAACCACAAGCTTTGTCCACAATAGCAAAGCAGGTCTCCAGGTTTCAGCAGCTTCTCCCTCTGGCAAGCCTCCACGAGGAGTTATGAGGGATAAAGTGCTAATTTAAACAGAAGATCCAGGGATTTCAGCACTGGAATAATAAAACCTGCTCTGAGATGGCTACTGCTGAAAACAGCTATGAAATACGTTGGACCTTTAGAATTCATTTGCACATGATCACAACTCAAATAACTGCTAAATTCAACCCAAATCAGCAATAGCTCTGGGCGTTTGGTGGAAATGGGTCAGGGAGGAATTCATGGTGTCAAACCCACGCACACCCAAGCTGGAGACGTCACCCTGCCAGAGGTGCTTCCACCTGAACCTCCCTTGCCCTGCTGTCATGGAGGGGTTGCTGAGGGAATTGCCTTTTCCAGCTCACAAGGAGAAATGATTCCAGGGTAGGGCAAGGAACAGGAGCCCAGATGGAGGCAACAGCCCTTACCTGTGCTACGAAGTTGAACAAAGATGGGGAAAGACTCCAGCCCCAAAATCACTCTTGCCAAAACCTACTGATGTGATTGCACTAACCCAGGCCTTCCTCTTCCTCCTCCTCCTCGCCCTGGCCATACACCCAGCTCCCTGGTGTAATGCTCAGGCACGTTCTGGTCCTCCCCACTCCCCTCTCCCATGTCCTCCTTCCATTCCCCCAGCGCAGGGCAGGAACAGAGCGGTCCCGGCCGTGCAGCTCTGCTGCCAAGCAGAGGTTAATGGTCCCCTCTGGGGTAAGGCAGCTGTAAGGGACAAGTTGTTTCTCTATCAGGCAGTCAAATATAGAACAGGGATGTGAAAACTCAAAGTTCAGGCCCTGCTAATGACTGGTCTGGGAGGAGCAGTGCAGTTGCAGAGGACAGAACCCTCTCCCTGCTTTCTTAGGAAAGAAAAGAGCAAGTGAAAAATTAAATATGCTTAAAACTGGAACGTAGGCTCTTAATTACAGCATAACACATACAGCATGTTCCAGATTATGGCGAGTCACATACATCCTGGTGAGAGCTGCTGCAGAGTCTGCTCGAAAACACACAACTGGTGTGTGAGGGAACATGCTGGTCTTCTCTGGAGACCTGTTGGGACACTGGTCCAGGCAAGGCATGCCCAGCTCCACCTGGAAGCAGCAGCTCATCAACATTACACTATCACACATATATTTATGGAAGCAGAAAGGATTTAAAGCCTATTATAAATGATATTTTAAAAAGTAAAACATGAAAATAAAGTGAACTGGTTTTAGCTTTCAACAACAGCTTATTTGTTTAACAGAAGTTGGACTTGATGATGCTTGTGGGTCCAACTCAGAATACTCAATGATTCTCTGATTAATTTCAATGCAACTTCTTCAGATGGCAGCTGAGCTTATTAACAATACAGAAAAATCAAACTATGATTGAAAAAAAAAGCTCAGAATTTACCAGTCATAGTAGCCCAGTTTGTCTGACTTTCAGTCCTATTTATCACCATTAAAATAACCAGAGATTTAGTCAGAAGCCTGGGAGGATATTCATTAAAACTTCTGAAAGTGAAAAACCTAATGATTTTTATTAGGTCCGCAGCCTCCCAGCTACAATGTAGAAGACAGATTTTCCCTTAGTCTATACAAGAATCCTCTTTCCCATGAAAAAACTGTATCCCACACTGACAATGGCTGGTCAAACTGCTCCTGAAGGCCTGAAGAACCTCAAATCCTATGTTTTACAAAGAATAGCCATTGTGAAGGCAAAGGAGTGACTCCAGTTGGTTGGTGCTCTTGAGAAAATGGCAGGAAGTGTAAAATGCAGAAGACCAATTAAATCCTATTTAACAAATTCCACATGAAATGATTTTGTTCTATCAAAACTGAAGGAAACACAGGAAATAAGGATTTTTAAAAATCCAGTGCCCAACCTGCCTTGCTTCCTAGAGAGCCTCAGAGGAGCATGCTGAGCAAAGTGAGCTCTGAGGTTTAACAACTTGTTTTATTCTGTCCTATGGACAATTCCCAACTGTTCTCCAAGTCATGCCCTGACATGGAGCTCCTCATGCTCTGAGCCAGAATTCCAGCTCTTGGCTTTTGTCAGTCTCAGCTTCACCATAGCCTGCAGAGCAAGGGCTGCTCTCCGGACAGGTCCTACCTTCGCGCAGGTCGTTCCTCACCTGTTGTTGTTCCGGCAGTTCCGGCAGCTGATGCACTCCGAGGGGTCTGCCCGTGGCACCGCCGTGTACACCCCGCCGCCCTGCAGCAGAAAGGGTTAACAGTACATCATTAGAAATCACATCACTATTCCAACATCCAAGAGAGGTGCCAAGGAGGCAGCTCAGCTTTTTGACTTGGTTCTCCCACCCCAGTCACCTTATCAGTGCCCCACTCCGGCCTGAGCACGGCACAGCAACACTGAGCGATTGTCCAAAGGCCAGGGGAGGGCTTTGCCAGCGTGTGTGTCAGGGAAAAGTAAATAACTGCAGCTTAGACAAGTATGTGGTCATTTCCCTCGTCTGTTTTCAGCTTAATATGCTGAGGTTTAATTTAATAAACACACTGTAAATATGTTTATTTTTAACGCTGATGACAGACACGAAAACGAATTGCTGTTCGTTAGCACACCGTGCTCGTTTGGGGAGACAAGGGATTAAATTCAGAGGGCTGATGTCACACACAAACCCATCCCACTTTCCTGTAATTACTCCGATTAGATCAGTTTACTTCGCTACACTGATTTTTGAACCGGTTCGTATTTGTACAGATGGGGTAATTCCTCAGCCAGCAATGACTCGGGTGCGAGGGATTTTGTGTTGTTGGTTTTGGCTGACAGGGCCATTACAAGCCAGTCGAAATGCCCAGATTAACACATACCTCATTGTTAGGGAGCAGGCGGACAGTGATGCGGGAGCCGCCCCGAGCCGGGTGCGGAGCCAGGCTCCCGCACCGGGCTCCGGGAGGGAGCCAGCCTGGGAAGGCTCACCTGGCTCTTGGCTGCTCAGGCGGCAGGGCACATCTAAGAACCCTTATTTTTGCACAAACTGGGCTTATCCTGACGGTTTGAAGGATAGGGAGTACTGAGGAAATGCCTAATTAGTCTTGATTGCCATCGTGGCCAGTTTCTCCCTTCCTCATTTAGCCCAATCATTGAAACAATAACGAGCGGTGAGGATGAGAACATCCTGTTCCTCCGCCTCGCCCCCGTGCCAGTCCCGGGTCTTCTCTGTGGGCAGAGATCGTGTGACTCAAACTTTCTACAACACGGAGTGGGGAACAAAAAACAGCCCATCACCTGCTCGGCGCCAGGCAGCAGCATTGTGTGGGTTTGTGTGGACCCCTCACGGCACGGAGGGGCTTCAGGCACAGACACCTCTGTCACCACACATGTATTCCCTTCTTTCCCATCCCCCCCTCCAAAAAAAATAAAAATAGGAGGGACAAAACATCAATGCAAGCCCCCAGGCTTTCTCACAGGAGAGCTTTTAAGTACTGCAAATGTTCTCTCCCGGAGGGCTTGGAGACTTCTGGGGAGTTTCATCCACTGGGAGGTTGGACAGGTCCAAAAAACCCAGCTTAGGCCTTGGTTGCTCTTGAAAACAACCAAAAATGGGCACTTCTTGCTACATGGCCAGGCCAAGGACAGAATCAGGTGAAGAACGACTGGGTCTGGGCTGAAACGAGAGGGAACTGAAGTGGCAACTACTGTGCAAGTGCTAATTTGTTGTTCAATAAAATGAAGTGCTTGTGCTCAATTACCAACACAAACAATAGGCCCATTTTTTTTATCCAGAAACAGCATGGGTTATTCAGACTTTTGAACTTTTTCTTTCAGTTTTCCTGGGCAATGTTCACAGTTTTGAGTAAGTTTAGTAAGTTTGAATGCAAGCCATCTGTTTCCATAGACAATAATGAAATCATTATTCTCTCTTGGAAATGGGACACGTTTCAGCAAATGAAGTATTTTTCCACAGCATACAAAGGCTGGATCGCAGACTAAAATTAGTTTTTAATTTTATTTTCAATTTCAAAACAAAAAATGAGCCTGTCTCAACAGTCACAAACAGGGGACTGAAAAAAAAAAGCAGCAGCGTTATTGCACTGCTGCAGTTCAAGATGTATGGGGCACTTCATTCCATGGAACCTCCTGCTCCATTCGTGCCTTGCCATAATTAATAGCATTGCTCAGAGTTACAGATCTGAAACAGGTGGGGGAAAAACGAGTGATCCATAAAGCTGCAGAATAAGCAGCTATAATTAAATCTATTTAACTTGGAGATTGAGAAATACCATATGTACGAGTAAAGGATCTCAGCCCAGCACTGAGGCATTCTCAGAGCTTACATGCTGTTAGGAGGAGGGTAGAGGCAGATTTCCCAGAGTAAGTGGAATTCTTGCTGTCATCTGATATCCTCAAATGAAAACCATGATGTTTGTATCACAAATATCAGCCCAGTTGCTTCCTCTGGGATAAGGAATTCAGTGGAACTGGCTGTTATCAATGGATGAGTATTCCCCCACCCGAATTAAGCCTGCTTCCACAGCCCCTCAATAAATCCCAAGGTCTGGGAGCCTCCCACCCAGTGTAGGAGCTTACATTCACGAGGTGGTGGGGGTGCTCGTAGTCCACATGTGTCCTGGACAGGGAGTTGGTGTGCCCTGGGTACAGTCCTGCTCCTCCATTCATGATTCCATTAACTCCATTAGCAACTTTATGATGGACATGGGGACAGCCGTTGCTGAGGCCATTGCTGAGGAAGTTCCCGTGGATGCTGCCGTTGACCCGGCTCGTCCCGGGGAGGGTTGTGTACTCAATCATTTGCCCATTGATATCCACACCTTGGTAGAGATACCCAGGAGGGTCATATTCTGCAAGAGACATTATTACTGAAAGCACCTTTATTGCCAAATGAGAAGCTAAACAAGGGTCCCTGAAAAATAAATAAACTTATTTTGTCTTTCTACAGCATTTGTGAACTAACTCTGATATTCAAGTGCTTTGTGTACAAACGTAGACATGTAAAACAGCCACATCCCGGAGAGCAGATCAGGAATGTTGGTCTGGAAGGACTTGGCTGACATCAATCACTACAAGAGCGTCCTAAAAAGGGCCATTTGCATCATCAATAGCCCCTCTGCTATCTGCCATGAGCTGCTTTCCGAAAATCTCTCTGGGCTGCAGCTGAAGGCACTATCTTATCTTGCAAGAAGTTTTGTTTCATTTCTCTCTGTCAGAGAGTAAGGACATTTAAAAATAACCACAAGCCGTGGCAAGAGCAAGGCTGGTTTATGCACAAGGAACAGAAAACGCCAGTACAGAGATTCTGCTGGCACCACGTTGTTAGTGGGTGCAGAAGACCTTGCAAAGCTCCCACTCCAGGCTCCTGCTCGCTAATGAACAGGTTTTTCTGATTAACACCTCTCTGACAGACTTGGCCATTGAATGCCATCTCACTGTGCAGGGACTGAGAGGTAACAAGGGACTTGTCCTAGTGCTGCACATTCTCTTTTCCCGATACACTTGAGAAAGGGAGAGATCCAGGGTTTAACTCTCCACGTTTAACAAATACATACAATTACACACACTCTGCCTCTGCAATCAGCAGAGACCCAGGCAGGGGCTTAAAGTTAAACATAAACTGCAGAAACTTTGCCCAGGCCTTTCCCACACATTCTCTGGGCGAAGCTGAAGCACAACCCTCCAGGGACGCAGCAGGGCAGGAAGCATCAATGCAAAGCAATGGAGACATTGCTGCTCTTGAAAACCCAAATCTGCACCTAAGGCATATCTAGAAGTACAAGTCTCTACAGAAATGTCAGCTGTCTCATAACAGGAAACCGCTTCCCAACGATAAAATGGAGCAGGAACATTACTAATTTTACTCTGATAATATTTTCATCCTGAAAGGGAACCAGCCCCCACTCACTCTGCATGGCGTTCTGCTGCCGGTTCTTCCAGAGGCACATGGCAATGAAGACGATGAGGATGAGGACCATGACCCCCAGGACACAGCCCACGATCAGGTACAACATGTCACTGCTGCGCACGGGGCCGCTGGCCGGCCCGGCCCCGCTGCCCCCTGCCCGCTCGGGGGGGCTCGGGGGCGTGCTCAGGTCTTTCACTGGATATTCAGATGCTCCCGGCGTGCGTTTCACTGGATGAGTACAGACAAGTATGGGGACATTCACTAAATGCATTTTCTGAATGTGTTTTTTTCATTATGAAATGAAAATAATTACTGCTGAGTTCAAGTCCTAATGCCTCACAAAGAAAGCTTCCAAGTCAATATTAAATCCTACAAGGAGAAGGCCAACTACGATTGGGTAATAGCTATTTGCCTTGGAAAACGGTGATTATCCTGCCTGCTCACCCCCTCTTTGAGGTCACTGAAACTTTAACGAGCCGCTCGAGGTTTGCATGGCTACAACTGCTCTAACTCCCAACTTGAAACAGCACAAATCTTTCCACTTCTGAGGTCAGGAAAAACCACAACGCGCATTTCTCTCACCCAGCCTCTGCCAGATGACCTACTTTTATCTGATGTGAACCCTCCTAACCCCATCTCCAAACCATACAGTTGAAGATACCAAGAGCTGAGCAGCAAATCCCTGAAAATGAGATGCTAGTTTAACCCAGGAATTACATTTACATGAGTTTCCAGCACATCACAGCTCAGATTCATTTCATTTGACACCCAAAACCTAAGAGGTGCCTAGCATAGGAATGAAGCTGGTCAGAGAGACACAAGCACCTTCATGGAGGTAAATTGGATAAACTGGATCACCCCCATAAGCCTGGGGGAGATGCATTTTAAGGAAGAAGCAGCATGAATGACAGATTACATCTTGTCAATTTTAAAATTAGAGAAAAAAGTTATATTCTTTGCAGGAGGGAGACCAACTGTGCACGCAGCCTTGAAGCCCTGCAGCTCCTACTTCTTCCTTCAAAGGTTTCACTACTCACTTCACTGAATTTTGATGCTTCCGCTCCCAGAGGGCTTTTTTCTTTTTTTTTTAAACATTTTTTCATAGCACTGCATTTGAAGTTTACTGTCTGCATTTTCCCTTTACAGCCTTACTTGGTTTTAGAGATTAAAGGAGACAGGAATTCTTCGCAAAATAAATGTGACTGCCATATCTGACACTTCCCAAGAACAGTACAAACTTTGTGCCAGAGGCATGCAGGATTAGAGATGGAGGCAGCCAACACAACCATCAATTGCTGTGGTCTGCACTTATACAATGTGTCACAGAGCCCTGAAGACATAAAACAGACATACAAATCAATTCTGTCATCTTCAGGCGCATGGTTGTCTCCCAAGGAGAGGCCATCAGCACTGCAGAGCCAGCACTATCTCTGAGGGCAGGCAAAGCTGCAGAGCTTCGCTGAGAGCCTCGGAGTGCCACAGATCACTTTCCATATGTTCAAAACAATCTCAGCTTTGGAAGACAAAACAATCCTCCAAAACATTCCAGAAAATTACAGTCATCATCACAGCTGATTTTAGTGCTGCACAAAGAATTCCCCACGGTGGATGTTTCATGCCCCAAATGCCACCTGGGCTCAGCCCCACAGCCTCACCTTTGGTCTCGCAGATCATCACGTTGCTGTACTCGCTCTCCCCCCCCTCGTTGTAGCACTGCATCTTAATGTCATAAGAAGTTTCAGGCTGCAGGTGATTTATCAAGTGCCACTGCTTTGTACCTGAGGGGAGAGAAAAAAATAAATCAACTGCAGATCAATTACTCCCATGAGCCAGAATTAGGGACAAGTGTACCACAGGGTCCTTCTCCACCAAATGCAAGGACATTGCAGCTCCTCCTGATAGCACAGAAGTCTTTAATAACAGTTTATGGACTTAGCTGAAAGCATGATCTACGAGTGGCATCCCTGCCAATGGCAAGGGGTTGGAACTAGATGGTCTTTATGGTACCTTCCAACCCAAACCATTCCATGATACTATTAAGATTCACATTATCTTGTGAAATGGGTAATTAGAAGAACGTTTTGATGAATAGAAGTGAGGCTTTTTCACTATTGGCAATTGATTTTTTTTAAAAAAAATCCTTCTCTACAAAAGCCAGAAGTCACTAAACTAAAAACCAGACATCCAAGTGTCCACATCTGTACATTTAAATTTGACAGCAGCCCTGTGCATCCTAAACATGGAACTGCTGCACAGATGGGTTTAGGGTGGGTTATGCTGGCAATTTACAGTATACTGGGCAAATAACAAGGAAAACTGGCACAGAAAACTTGAGACAGGAAAAACTTGGTTGTGACAAGACCCTCTCTCAGTCTGCAGCCCTGGAGGTGCAAGGTACGACTGCAGCTGCCTGTGCCTCGAAGGAAGGACACATCTGGGTCGTTCAGCTTGACCAAAATGTGCATTTTATTACCCATCCTGGGAACCCAGTGAGGCTGTCCCGGTGCCGCTGCCCCAGCAGAGCCTGAGCCCAAGCCAAGCAATCTTCTCTAATAGGACCGTTTTGTCATCTCTGGCCCCCGGCCAGCATTTCATTTAGACACCCTCCTGAAGTACTGAGCACTTCAGGATAAATCATTCCCAGTTTTTACTTTCACGGGCTTGTGACAAATTTAATAAACAGCCACCTTTTTTTTTTTTTTTTTTTTGGTTGGGGAGGGGGAGTTTAATTAACTGTTTGAGTGCTCTTAATCCCTCTTGGAAAATACCACCTCGAACTGTTTCCACTGTTTCTAAGGAGCTGTCATACCACCTCCTGATGTAAGCATTAATAAGGAGCACGGAGCGCGCCCGGCGGGCGGGGCTGTCACCGGGATGCTGCTCCAGCTCCGCCGGGACCCCCGGTCCGGGGCGCCCCCCGGGCACGGGCACCCGGGGGCCCATCTCGGCGAGATGCCGTCCCAGCTCGGCCCTGGCTCCGCGTCCCAGGGAAGGCAGACAAGCCCCGGCTGAAGCTGGAACCCGCCTTTCCCTAAATCGCACGTTTTCCCAAGATTCAGACTCGGTTTTCCCGGCGCCCTCACCCCCAGGCATTCCTTTCGGTAATTACTACACCAGGTTTTAGGTTTCCGCTTCAAACCATTAGTGGAACTGGAATCAGTACAGGCACTTTAACTGTCCTCTTCGTGCACCATTAGCAAGGGAAAACATTTAAACAACTGACATCAGACTGCATTTACATTTAAAATTCAATCTCCAGGACCCTCGAAACCGAGAAATTCAGACCATCGATGCAGCACAGGGTTGATTTTGCTTTGCTTTTGCTTAGAGCTGCTGAGAGATACCAAGGAGCCATCAGAGTCAAGCTTTTTTGCTTGTTTTTTTCCGTCAAATAAAATCTGATTTTGCCTGCAGCAGCATTTATATGGAAAAAAAGTTTTCTTCAGAGTTTTGAATGTCTCGAAAGACAAGACTTAACAGGAAGCGGTGAGGAAAGCCTGCGGCAAGCACTTAGCTAACACAGGCATCACAACACTTCTTCCACAACTCATGCAGTCATTTCAAGATAAAATTCCCTGTCAAAAAACAGACAGATTAATTCAAAGGTAACAGAGGGGGGAAAAAGGTGAAGAACAAGTGATTTATGGCAAAAATACCTAAAGTCACATGTTCCTCTACATATTTCACATCAAATGCTTCCAATCACACTTTAATTGAAAATAGTTCTGTCTCTTTTTTTTTTCCTCCTGAAAAGCTAATTTAGGGGAGCACAGTAAAGAGAAGCTGAGTTTAAATCTTTCCACCAAGTGATTTCTGTTGCAGGCTCTGGCAGAGCAGAGCAGCTGCTAATGGTTTCAGACTGCCACAAAGAGTTCAATACACACACGCTTGGAAAAAACTCCGAAACAAGCTAATTTCACAGCACAGTGGAGCCCACTTAAACAACTAACTGCTCAGTGTATAAGACTTATAAACACACAAGTCCTGTGTAGCAAAGGCTAAAATACATTTGCAGATGAAGGTGTAGCCTGCATAAGGTTCTTTAAAGCCTCTGAGCCCAAACTCTGGATCTTTAATAGCTTTATAGTGTGCAAAAGCTTATGTCATGCATCAAAGTACTATGTGCAGAATTGTCTGGCAGGGGAAAATTTTCAAAATAAAGGCCCATTCCTCTTGTAACTGAAATAAATGAGGGGGAAAAAAATAATTAACGTCATTGGGCCAGAATGAGATCACTGCATTTGCTCAGCCTGAGCAATAAGGACATTAAATAAAATATTTTTAAAAGGGTTTTCCACTTCTGGACTAATATAGACATTATCTAATAACTTCTTCCAGGAAAATGATGATCTAATATGCACAGGGGAAAAAAATAACTTGATTAAAAGGCAAAATGAAGCACAAACATACCTGCATTTGCAGTGTTCTACAGCACTTGAGGCTAAAAGCAACTTCCTTATAGCAGGAGAAGTGATTAGGTGAGGTAAGAGGAGAGAAGGGCAATTACACACAAGGTACTACCAGCTTAGAAAGTCTGTGCTGGGGTAAATAACTTTAAAAGCCAGCTAGTTATTAGTACAGTCTGTAACCCAGATGTTTTTACCCTGGGTTAAACCTCATTTATGCTGCTTTCTCTTTACACAACTTGAAGCTTTACCAGTTTAAATAGAGCTGCATTAAAGATTTGCAGCAGTACAACAAGCCAAACTTAAACACAGTATTTAGCTCTCAAGTTTCCACATCGAAGAGGCTTCAGAAGGAAGAAATCAGCTCATGTGTGGGCAGAACCTGACATTAGGTAGTTGAGATAGCTCCTTCTGTGAGATATATTGTAAAGACTTCGTTTGGGAAAAGCAGTTTAGATTCCATATAAACACAGCCAGCCAGGCTGCAGGGTGTCCCTCCCATGGAGCAGTGCTCGGAGCGTGGCCCGGCCCGTACCTTCCACAATGTCCCGCTTGTAGTCGCTGTCGTTGTCACTGTCCGTAGGCCGGTAGTAGATATAAAATCCTTGGATGGGCGTGTTGTTGTTGCTTGATGTAATGTACTGCAAGAGAATTTGAAAAGACAGTGTTAGAGAAGAAAAATTTTAACTGAGTCCTGCTGAGTTGTCATCACCACGTATATCATCCCCTGGAAACATGAATATTTTTAATAAGGTTGTGCAAGCAAGTTGACTGAACTCCTCAGAGCAGCTAAAGAAAGCAGTGTGGGATGGGGATAAGAGACTGACTGGAGCTGACACTTTCCTCCCACATCACTTTTGAAACCCTCAATTAGGGTTTGACCATGAATGGCCTGAAAATTTGCATGATTAATGGAAATGGAAAAGTTAAAACCATTTTTACTTCAGAAAGAGTTAAGGTCACTCTAAAAATCAGCTCAAGAATCTTTTACTTTAAGTTATGCACCCTCCTGAGGAACCAGAGGTTATTTTAAGTTTATTATCCTTAACATCTCTTAAGGCTGAGCTAGCAGAGCAAACTAACACTGGGAACTCTACACATTAAATCCTCCAAAGTATACCAGGGGGTTAGATTTCAAAACAAGAGCAAAGAATTTCTGTGGGTTTCAATAAGGACTTTAAAGTACTTGTTTACAATAGACGAGGTAACAGGGGAAAGGAAAATGTTTCTCTAACATGAAACCTCCACTGGATGTGAGGGAAGACAGTGGGTTTGAAACGCGCTCCCAGCTACCCCAGCCTGGATTGACAAAAGCAGCAGGAATTGCAGGAAACAGAGCCAACTTGCTCACAGCTCATGGCATGAACAGGGCTTGGGACAGAGTTAAGCTCACTGGTGCCTCTGATATGTCTGTGCCAGAGCAGGTGGACTGAGGCGGCTGCAGCCCCTCACTGGAGCTGCCAGTTGGGTCACATCTGGCGTAACCCGAGGAGGGGTGTGTGGTGTCCCTGGGAGGCTGAAGGGGAGTGGGGTGGAGGGAAGCTGGGAGATGGTGCAAATGCAGCAGAAAACTGACTGGGTTGCCTCCGAGGGGGGAAAAAGGGTCTGGAAATGGGGCCAAAGAGTTCGAGAGGCACATGGCCCATTAACTCCCTTGGTTCTACCACATGGGCATGAAGTATCTCAGCCCTCTGCCAGGAGCACAATCATCTCCAAGTCTCAGGGGGGGAAACCACCACTCACCACTCTGCAAACAGCTCTTAATCCTCGACTTTTAAGAGCCCCAGCAGCACAAACTGTGAGAAGAACAGGACACCAAGATACCCACCGTCCATTTCAACATGATCTGCGTGTCACTGATGGCTTCGGTGTAGGCGATGTGGGGCCCTGCGATGGGCCGGCTGGAGAAGCGGCTGGTGAATCCGGCGACCTGGTACGGGCGGGACGCGGCGCTGCGCGGGCTCTCCCCGTAGTTGTTCACTGCGATCACACGGAACCTGTACATTTCTCCTTTTAAGGGAAAGAGTGAAAGAAAGAAGCCGTTGTAGCAAAACAAGCACTAGAAAGAGGATTCAAGGAGAGACTAAACAGATTAGGAAGCACTTTTGGCACAACATCCCGTTAGAAGAAGCAGAGGACTCCTTGCCACAGACTGATGTGGAGATCAGAACTGTGAACAGCTTCTAAAAGTCACTCAAGGAAAACCCAAAGGCTATTGCACACACAGATGGAGATGCCTCCATCAGCTCCGGAAGTCCCTAAACTGATGGATACTGAGAAGATGCTTCAAAGGATCCCTATCACCATCCACTCCCTTTCCTCCTCCACTCTTTCCCTGAGTTTTCAGGGCTGGACACTGGGAGAAGTCAGGACAGACGTTCTTCCATTAATGCATTTTTCTCTTTGCATTTTGAGTGCTCACTAGGACAATTAAGTTAAAAATAGCGGTGATACACAACCCTTCTCTCCACATGAACAAGTATTAAATTATGGTGGGTTTTTTCCACTTGGAAAGCCAGAAATCAACCTGAATTCATGTAGCGAGCTCCTAGGCCACACACAAACCCCAAACCTAATCAAGCAGAAATGGGATAATTCAAGCAGAAGTTAAAATGAAACAACAACCAAACAGCTGCAGTATTGAAAGATTTCTAATACCTGGCTCCAAGTTCCGAACTTCCACAGACAGCTTGGAGGGAGAGATGTTGTCAGCTGCGACAAGCCAGTCACTGTTGCGACCCAGGCGTTTGTACTCCACCTTGAAGGCAGTGATTGGGGAGCCCCCATTTGCCCGGGGGATCCACGTGACATAGACAGATGATTCTGATGCTGTGGAGATGGTGGGTCGGTCGGGAGCTTCTGGAACTGAAATGGGAAATTCGGTTACAAGGGGATTAGAATCAGCTGAAACTTCATTTTCAGTAACAACCGATTAGACTCATTGCTGGTGATTAAGTTGGACTTCACAGATTAACAAGGAGAATCTTAAATCCTCCTGTAATCACCACTGCCCCTACTCTGCTGGAAAAGATGGATGATGAGCAGACAACAGAGGAATTGATTATTTTATCAATAAAATATTAAAAATTTATATATATGGTGTTGCACTACCCTGACCATCTCTACATGGAAACAGACACACACACTAAGTGAACAGGAAAAACATGGTTATTATTTTCAAACCTCCAAAAATCCCTCCAAAAGACCCAATTAAACTTCAACCCATCCACACTCATGAGTGCTGAAGAAAGCAAAAGGAAGAACAAATAATGTATGTACCAGGATATACTTACGGAACTCACTGAAGTTACAGGCAGCAGTGGGACAGAGAGAAAGGAGAGAGGGGTGTTAGTAAATCTGGTTTTAAGAGCTGTGAGGCTTTACTTAACCAGCCTGGATTCATGAACATGGAGCTGGCACTGAGGAGGGGAATGGAGCAAGGAATAGCAGGCTGGCAGCTTTGGGGCATGAAGCAGCTGAGCATTTGCAGCCAGGCACAAGTAGGGCCCTTGTGTGGCTCCTCTGACATTCAGTGCTGCCACAAGTGTGCAATGCTCAGCTCTCAACCTGTGTGATTAAACCTCTCCACTCACCATTGGCTTTACCCCAAATTTTTGATACCTTTGATATCTCAGCCCCTAAGGAAATCTGCCTGAATCAGGCCAAGTGCTCAAAGGCCTGGGCGAGTGAGAAAAAGGACTCCAAGTATGCTGTTTTCACTGGAAAGCAGGCTAAAAGTCACACCTGCTGGGAAGCGCTTGGATCTCCTCACCATCAGAAATAAGCCCATTCCTGGAAAGCCACAGGAAGACAGAACAGATATCATCCACTTTGCGACCTTAAACCTCTGACGCAGCCATTTCCCATTTCCCTTTTTCCTCTGGCTCTTTCACAGTAGAAGGGAAGAGAAAACCAGAGTATTTTGCAAAAAGCAACTGTAGGTTTGAAAATGAGCATCAAGGATGTGGGTTGTAAGTGAAAATTCTCTTGTTTTTTGAGCGCCACACATGCAGGCAACAGTACCCTTGGACATATGCTACACAATAGAGCAGCCTTGGAATAAATAGGAAATAGATGAGGCAATACAAGCACGTGGAGCAGTAATAAACACAGGCTGACTCAAATGCAGCTCTCTGCAACACAAGTTTTAGCACCTGGATCACAAACCATCCCCACTCTTACCTCCGCTGTGGCGAGACAGGTCCGGAAGGACAACACCAAAATTATTCGTGCCTTCGTGAACAACAGGATGTTTAGGGATGCCCACAGGTGGAGATGGAGCCTGAGTGTTTTTCAAGGGTGATGTTCTTTCTAAGAAAGATTTGACAGACAATACATCAGCTCAGGGACTGGATAAGAAAATGCTGATCATTGACTCCCACAATCCACTCACTCCTACAAAGTCAGCTGCTGTGACACAGCCCTGGTTCTGAATCCCAAGTGAACAGTCAGGATAGCAATCAGGGGGTTTCTCCGGGAAAGCAAGAGAAGAGATTTCCCCCACCAGCCCAGGGAGTGGAGCTGTGGATGAGTGACTGTCCATCTGCAGTACTGACACCCACTGTGCTCAGTGGTGATGCCGCTGGCTCCTGCTGGTATTGCTGAGCCCTCTCATCACAACATTACACCAGGTGGGGAAAGTTTCACACTGAAATCCATGCCTAGAGAAAGAGTGAAAATGCTGTGGAAGCTGCTGGAGCCAGGACACTGGGAGGAGTGGGCTTTTGGCCAGTGGCAGTAGGTATGGCAGGACAGTATGGAGTGGGGTAGGAGTGACAGTACTGATTCCTCTGAGTTCGCTGGGGACTGAGCACAGGACAGTGAACAGGAAGCATCATTTGGGTTGAATACAATGGTGTGTGACAAGTGGATTTGCTGCTGTAAAGTCTTCTCAGTCCCCCAGTAAGTTGGGAGGGTTAGTAGTGGGAGGAAGATGAGTATGAATCCTCAGATGTCTTTTATGGAAAAGTAGGGGTGAAATGGGATTTTGCCACTGTTTGATACAACACCACAGGGGTTTTTGGAGCCTCATTCATGGAGGAAGTTGGGGTGGAGGAATGTGGGACCTGTGATTATAAAGGGAGCAAGTGTGGAGCAAAAATTCAGGTAAGTGTGGGGTTGTCTACAGAGAATCCTCGTCAGAGTTGTTCTGCAAAGGTCTGTCCACGGTTGGGGATGGCTGAGAACAGGCCAGTGGTGACTGTGGCCTCTCAGAATGGTACCTGGCTTCATGGGAGGACACAGCCTATGAAGGTGAGCAGGAGGAGGCCTGTTTCAGGTTTCTTTGTATAAGTAGGAGCTGTAGTAGAATCCTCATTCAGTGTGCTGATGGATGCAGGTAAAGAAGAAAGGGGAGCAGTTTAGGGATCAGTCAGCCATACTGAACATCTCTGTACCTGGGCGAGGGCGGTGCCAGCTGGGGCTGTGCCTGCTGTGCCGTGTAGGGTGAGTACGTCAGTCAGAATTTGTGTTATTAGGCAGATGTCTGGGAGGGACCCAAAGTTTCATCAGGCAGAGATGTTCCAGGGAGTGGGTAGGTCACAATTAGGGAGTTACTGATTTTTTTTAGCAGGAGGTGAGATTTTCAGAGGTTGGGGGCCATCAGTTTTGGATCTGTTTGTTGATAGAACAATGATAAGGATAGATGGGGTGAAGGATCCTAAGTAGCTTTCATGAATACTTTACATTCTTAATAAAATTTTAAGCTGTCCTGTCCTGCATAGAATCCCAGAATGGTCTGGGTTGGAAGTGACCTTAAAGCTCACCTTGTTCCAACTCCCTGCTGTGGCTGGGACACCTTCCACTGGACCAGGTTGCTCCAAGCCCCATCCAAACTGGCCTTGAACATTTCCAGGGATGGAACTGGGCAATCTGTGCCAGGGCCTCAACACTCTCACTAGGAAGAATTTCTTCTTAATATCCCATCTAACCCTGCCCTCTGTCACTTTAAAGCCATTCTTGGACAATAGTATGAAAAATATCTAATTGTTTGCATGCTAAAAAGTCCAGCCACCAGTGTCCAAACTTGAAAGAAAAAGAATGCTCCGATTAGGAATGTTCTTGTGCTTGTTGCTATGTGCACACAACTATCAGAACAGCTGGCTCATAGTCAGCAGAGATTGTCACCGAGGTGTCTGCAAAGCAAACCAGGAGCAGCTTTGTTGATACATGAAAACTTGATGGTGCAGAGTTTGTTTTGTGATTCTCTGAAAAACCTCAACAAGGACAGACTGCTCCCTGACTTCACTTTTTTAGGCAAGAGGAACTTCACAGTACAAATCTCAATAATCACCCCAAAAATAATACTATCTAACTTTTAATAGCTTCTACTTACCAACAGCCCTAGGAATGCTCAGAGAAGTTTGCCCTGAAGCTGTTTTAGCCATTGAGGCTGTTCTTTAGCAAATAAATTGCAGAATATTTCCCATATGGCTTAGCAGACAACACATGGCTGATGTCATTAAACAAATGTCTCTGGGAGGGCAGGACACAGGGCACATTGTGCTGCACCTACCTTTGCTGGTGCGGAAGGTCAGCATGGCCGGCTGGCCCTCCCCGGCAGCACTCCTGGCCACCATCAGCACTTCGTAGAGGCTGGAGGGCTCCAGCTCCGTGAGCCGCAGCTCGTTCTCGCTGCCGGGCACACGCACGGTGTGCCAGCTGCCCATGGCACTCACGTTGTCCTCCAGCTGCACACGACAGGGACAGAAACTCAGCGTCAGCAGGGAACCCTCAGATCCCACGTTGCTTCCACACACACGCATCCAAACGACCTCTACCTTGCCAAAACTCCTTCTATTTTCCTACATCTACCCATGGTTTGTCTCCAGGTGCTTCTACCACAAATCAGCACTTTTGCAACCACTTTCACAGCACTCCTTGGATAAACTTGACTTATTTTCCCTCTCCATGCGCACACACACACTTGGTTTTGACCTTTTTTTTTAACCATTTTCACTCGTTAAAACTACAAGAGCCCAAATGATTTTCAAGCCTTCAGCCAGCCTTCAGCTGGCAGCATGTGCCACTAAAGGGCTGGACCCAACACCCTGATATGAAAGATATTCCCTGAGCTAGGCCAGCTTTCCCTGTACTTCAGCATTTTAAAATATTTATTGTCTGAAATGGGCAACAAAGATTATGCCTTAGTTATGCCTTGAGGCTGGGAAAAAAGTCAGCAAGGAGACAAAAGGTTTGGATTTATTAATGCATGTTTCCTTTTTTTTAAAAACAAAACCCAAAACACTTTTTAACTTAGCAGTGAAACCATCAGCTCCACTTAAAAGAAAGAGATTCAGGGTAGTCTCTTAATGTTTGACCTTTGCAGGAAAACATTACCCCAAATCCCAAAGGAAAAGACAAAGATTCCACCAAAAATAAACTACTAAACAATATAAGACTTTAATAAAACACTGGAGGCAGATCTAAACGCTGTGGATTATCAAAGGTTATGCCAGAGGTCTTTGTTCAACAATTTTCTTCTGCAGCAACCATTCCAAGGCTTTTATTCTCCCAAACTTTTTTTTCCCCTCTATTAAAAGGGAAATCAATAAAATAATTTAATGACACAAAGAGAGCACCACCCTAAAAACCAGGGTAAACTCCCTGCCCAGAAACCCATGAGTGAGCACATTTATTGTGGAAAGGATTGGTGGAAGTGAAGGATGAGCATCAAAAAGGTCAAAAAAGCATTCAAAGCTTACAGGGCTTATGTGAACCAACCGCCTTAGGATGAGAAATTATCATCAACAGACTCTGGCACTAGGTTTTCAGGAACCAACAGGTCAAAAATCTAATCATTCCCTCCAGGCTAAGACCAGATCAGGATGTAGAGGATTAAAAAGCTTATGAAAAATAAACCAAACAGCTTTGCTATGCAGAAAACTGTTTGCTTGGAAGAGATGTGGGCATTTCTCGGTTCTGATTTCAGAATCACAGACTCTCCTGAGTTGGAAGAGGCCCTCAAGGATCACCAAGTCCAGCTCCTGGCTCTGCACAGGGCAGCCCCAAGGATCCCACCATGTGATTTTAAGGAAAAGAGTTCAGTGCTGACACACCATTTTTAAGGACATGGTAGGTACCTGCGAGAAAATTTTGATTCACTTTCATGTTTGATAACTTGAGTTTAACCAAGTCCCTTTGGGACACACAGCAGCAAACTGTGATATATTTGAGTAAAACCCAGCTTTCCCTTCTGCTCTCACACACAGATTCAAGCTTGCTCACACAGATGCATTTTTAACACCACTGACATCGCACACAGCGTGCCTGGAGCCCCTTGCCCATAATGACACTGTAAAGCACACAGAAGCCTGGATAAATCTCACTTCAACCAGACAGAGCAGCATATTTGTGACAACACCAGTCACGCCTAAAATGAGCTCTTGGCACACTGTGCTTCAGTTAAATCCTGTGCTCTCTCTGGCCTGAGCCCACGGCTGGTCCACACCAGCACTGTTGGTTCCTTGAGAAACCCGAAGCACCGTGATCCACCAGTGCCACAGCCACACCTGGGGCTCCTGGGAGACGGTACCTTGCGGTATTTGACGAAGTAGGCGTTGATGGGCAGCCCCCCGGCACGGCCCGGCCGCCACACCAGGCTGTAGGTGTCCGGCTTCGGTGTCTGCGGCGGGCTCAGGATGATGGGCGCCTCGGGTGGGGCGGCCGCGCTCGACGCTCCTTCCATCACAGCTGCGTCCTTGGTGGGAGGGGGGCTTGGAAATGCCGCTTCTGCACCAAACCCACCGCCGCTCTCATCACCCTGGGCAAGCTCCAGAGGAGCTGTTTCTCCTGCTCTTGTGCCAGTTGCTGGAGGAACTGCAAAGGGAGGGTCTGGTTACATCCCCACGATGACGTACATTTGCCTCGCGCCCACGGGACACTAAATCATTTCAGACTGACATTTCCAAACAAGCCCTGCTGCAAAACTCCAGGTCCAGAGGTGCCCACACAGACCTAAGCCCGATGCCAAACTGTGGCCTGGGTGTTTTTCCAGGGCACAGCAGTGGAGTTTGGTTTGGTTTATTTGGTTTAGTGTTTTTTTCGCAGTAGCAAAGAGAGAAAACCTGAAACTCAAGGCACAGTCTCACTGTATCTCCTCTAAATTAAGTTGTGGCAATGCATGTTAAAAGAAATAAATAAATATATATAGCTACACTTGTGACACAAATGGAGCAATTTTAAATTAATCGCCGTTGTACAAGGAACTTTTCATGGCCTGCACTGGCATGCACACAAGAGGACATTCTCCTACCTCAGTTTCTGAGGTTTTAGCTGTAATTTTGAGAAGCTTTGAAAGCTGCACGACTCAACTGCTTCATTTGAAAATTTATGCTGAGAATAAACTTATTTTACAGGCAGATCTAACATGCAATTTAATACCAACACATTTCTAGAATCCTTCTCCAGCCTCCTCCATTCTATTTATGTTTCCTGGTATGAAAAAAAAAAATATATATATAAAATATTAGTTCAAAAGAGGCAAAAAAAAGCCCTGTTCTGCTAATGCAGGACTCCTCAGCATTCCAGGCAGGAAAGGGATGGCAGGTTGGACATCTGAGATTATCCAGGACAAGAAAACATCAGTGCTTAAAGGGAGGAGGTTTGGGAAGCAGTGCAGCTCCTCAAGGTTGCACATGGCACTGCTGGGACTGCCAGATGTTCAGAGCCCTGTCCGTCCTCTCAGATTTGTGTAGGTTTATGTTACGTGCTGGGGTCTGGAAGGGGAAGGGAATGAAGGGAACTTGGTTTACAAAACAAACAAATTCCTTGGTAATGTAAAGCCTAGGCAGTGTTAGCCTGGCTGACTCAGATTCCTCCAAACCTCCATTAAAATACCAGCAGCAAGTGTGGCTGCTATTTTTGGCCACTTTCTAAAAAGCTGGGAAGGAAAGTTCTCTTTTCAAATTGAAGACACGGTCTCGGCAAGCATTCCTTGTTTGTTTCTTCTCATTTATTTAGCAATGCCACAAAATTCGGAGACAGGAAGAAGGGAACAATGCGGGGAGGATGTCCCCGAAGGCAGATGGTCTTAAAATGTCA
The DNA here is from genome assembly GCA_035222235.1 of Margarornis squamiger. Taxonomy (NCBI): domain Eukaryota; kingdom Metazoa; phylum Chordata; class Aves; order Passeriformes; family Furnariidae; genus Margarornis; species Margarornis squamiger. Next base: position 1,569,762 of record JAWWTY010000064.1, on the reverse strand, counting down.
GACACCCCCAGAACAACCCCTGAGCAAAAGGGTATCTCTGCTGTCAGCAGAGCAGCGGGAAGGGCCTGATATTGGAAACAAATGGGAGGAGGTGGAAGGCCCACGGCACTGTGGTGGACCCCGAGGATGTGTGGGTGGGCACAGTTTGGTTTGACGCCTGCTGGCATTGGGGACACGGACTCTTGGAGGGGAGAATGAGTTGTGGTTTCAGCTGGTGACAGCAGACCCGCAGCCAGCACTGTGTTTATTGCTGCGGGAGGGGAGTCGTCAACAACTGCCGAGTTGTTCGTATTTTTGTTTTGCAAAACAACCCCTGGGTAACAATTCCCATTAAGCAATTCAGTTCTAAGCACTTTTTGTGAAGTTTCTGGCATAATTGCTACCCATATAACCCAGCACATCAGGTTTCTCTCTGCTGCTGTGTCATTATGCAACTTTTTTTGATTGTTGCTCTCAGTGCCATCCCTTCCCCCTGAGCCAAGGAAGTTTTTCTTCTTCAGCTTCCCAGCCCCACCACGGAACACCTACAGCACTAAACTGGGTCAGACCAAAGGCTGCATGTCCCCAAAACCCCACCTCCAGCAGCAAATGGACAAGGACTGAATGTCCCAAAATTAGGCATTAAAGGAATGTATTCATAGAATCTTAGAATGGTTTGGGTTGGAAGAGACCTTAAAGCTCATTTCACTTCAACCCCCTGCCATGGGCAGGGACACCTTCCACTAGCCCAGGTTGCTCCAAAACTCATCCACAGCCTTGAACATTCCCAGAGACAGGGCAGCCACAGCTTTTCTGCCCAACCTGTGCAAGGGCCTCCCCACCTACACAGCCAAGAATTCCTTCCCAATATCCCACCTAACCCTGCCCTTTGGCAGTGGGAAGCCATTCCCCCTTATCCTGTCCTTCCAGGCACTTGTCCCAAGTCCCTCTCCAGCTCTCTTGGAGTCCCTTTAGGCGCAGGAAGGGGCCCTAAGGTTTCCCCAAAGCCTTCCCTTCTCCAGGTGAACACCCCCAGCTCTCCCAGCCTGACTCCAGAGCTGTTACTCATACTCTCCATAATACCCAGTACTTTGCATCTTGTTTGTCCTCACCTTTTCAGCCTCCTTACAGGGGTGCACCCACCCATGGGCAGATCCCAGCCTGTGCCAAGCTCTAACTGTGCTGGCAGCACAGCAGCTCTTGGATTTGTCTCTGCTGTGCAAACAGATCACATTTCCAGGCATTATTTTCCTGCTTCTCAAACAGCTGGAGGATCTGCCATGCTCATGGGTTCTCCAAGTACCTCAGCACAGGCTGGGAAAGCCCTCTGAAAACCTGAATGCAGCACATCAGTGAGGTCACCAACACCTGGAAAGGGTTTCAAATCACCCTAGGACTTCTCAGAGGTTCTGTAGGAGCAACTTTAGCCTCTCACCCCTGAATCACCCAACTGTCTACACTAAATGCTCCTTCTTGTGTTTTACGCTCACTCTCCTGCTACTCAGACTGCTTGGAGTGCATCTTTCTCCTTCATTTCCATTAGATGAAGTTATTTTGGAGAATTAACCTTGTATTCAGTAGCTCTGGGAAGCTACTGCCAAGCAGGCGAACCCCCCAACTGTCTAAAAAAGACACAGAGGAAGGGAGGGCTGTGGGTACAGGATCCCGAGGCATCATTTTACATTTTGGTGGTTTCTCACTATGATGGCAGCTGAAGTTGTCCTGCCCGCTGTAAGACCGTGCAATGAATCATGGCCTGGAACAGATCCAGCAGAAGGAAAAAAAGAAAGATACATTTTTCAGCCAAATGAGCTCTCTCACTGTATGCTGGGACAAGGCAAATTATGGAAACAAGGTGCTGAGGCTGAGAGGTGCTTAAGCTAATCCTGCTACCAAAGAAATGCACTGGAATCTCAGCTGAAGTCATTCAGGTGCTTCCGAAGTGTTACCTGGCATGAATTCTTCATTAGACAGCTGAATGTCTGAGCATGCCTTTGGCATGGCTGGGAGCTGTTCTAAAACCCCTAACAGCTCCCAGAAACTCCTCAGGGACTTTTATATCAAAACCAAATGCCTTAACCACCCTCTGCACCATAATCAGCAGCCAGTACAACATATTAGAAACCGATAAAAGTTAATAAACAAAGCATTAAAATTGAACTTACTGCCATAAAATTCTGAGGCAAAGCAGAGGGATTTTTTTCTTTGACACAGACTGAATTCTGGGATGATATTTAGTTTCGTGTTTCCACTCAGCAAGGTCCAACAATAACTGATTTATAAAACTACATGATGGGATCACTTTCTTGAGGTTTATTCTTTCTTTTTTTCTCTAAGGGAACCTTTATGCATCTTTTCAAGTTATTTACAGGAGTTTTACACTCTAACCAAAGAACTTTAAATATGGAGCCACTTATTAAATCCCAATGACCTGAAATCTCCCTGGCATTAAGCTAAATTAACTAAGGCAGGGTGCTGAAAGAGCTAAGAAACTTAAGTCACTTCTTGTAACTAAAAATCTGTATCTCAGTTCTTGTGAAGGGAACTTGGGGGAACTTAAACCTTTTATTAATGTCAAATAATATTCCAGTGTGAGGAAAGGAAACAGCTCTTTCCCATCTTGCCTTTAGTGTAAGAACTGTGTTTTCCTATTAGTAGTTTCTAGAAATAAATGAGTCCCCCACTCTTGGGTACTTTTTATCATGTATAAGAAGCTACATCCACACAATGCACACATCATTTCTCCTTTGCCAAAGTGGGGAGGGAGGAAGTGGTCCATGAAGACAACTGAAACTGCTCTGCTTCATTTCCCCCAGATCCCACCCCACCCACCTGCCACTCATTTTGAGGCATGTCTCACCTAAATCAGGGAGACAAATGGACAGGTTTGGGCTTCAACTTACCAACTGTAAGGAAGGCTTTGGACACAGCAGAGCCATGCTCGTTGATGGCTTCGCACCTGAACTCCCCGGCATGCCCCAGAGTCACGTTCCTCAGGTGCAAGGAGCTCCAGCCGCCCTGGGACATGGAGAGGCAGGTGGGCTCCGGCACTGCCAGGGGAGGCCTCCGTGGTTTGGGATGCAGCACCTGGGCAGGGTGGCTGGTCACAAGGCCTTTGCTGTCGTACCAGCGGATCACAGGCACGGGCAGCCCGGTGGCATTGCAGGACAGTGTCACATCCCCGCCAGCCACCACAGTGATGCTCCCTGGGGAAGAGACTATGACTGGGACAGAGCCTTTGCCTGGGGGAAATACAAACAAAGACTTTGACTAAGGCATATGACACTTAATGCTGAAGTCAGTCAGTACAATTAAAAAAGTCACACATGGTTCTTTTATAACCATTTTAACAATTATTTCTTCTCCACACAGCATCTCCAGACTTCCCTTCCAAGACTGAAGAGATCAGCTGAGAATTGTGCTTAGAGGAGGCTGATAGAAACCTACACTGAAACCACACTTCAGCTTCTCTAAATGACAAAGACTTGACTGTCAGTGAAGAACACAGCACAGGCAAGACTGGCTTAGGCACTCCACACACGAGCAGGCCACAAAACCTCTGCTCAGCCAGGCTCTGCACAGCTCACACAGATCATAACTGGTACAGAAAATGTTCAAAGCTTCAACTACACATGACAGGGAGAGAACAGGGACAGAAACAGTCTTGCCAACATCCTTGTGCTAGCAGAAATCAAGTTTTCTGTGTATTAGACCAAAAGTGATCAAAAAGACTACTGGTACCTGATCCTGCCAATCTAATAAAGGCGAAGTGGGCATTTATCCCAAACCTGAGTGTTGTTTTGCAGACTTGAGTATGGAACAGGCATAACTACTCATCGGCCAATACTGCTAAGAGTACCAGCTCATCCAGCACAATAGCACCCTGATTCTATTTAAGCATAAATCATGTCAAGCTCAATCATAAGCTGATTTAATTGCAGCTGGTAATCTAGCTATTAAATATCAAGTAATCACACTACCCCAAAAATCTCTTAAAATCCAACCGAAACCACCTTCTTTGTAAGATTAGTGGTCAGAAACAAATTAATACATAATCTAGGGGGAAAAAATCAAAACAGAATAAAGCTTGAAGTGCAAATGCTTAATGGGAAGACCTTGAGGGCTGCAAGTTCTCCTACCTGGCTGGACATGGAGTCTCCCCGTGGACTGCACAAACCCAATTCCATTGTTTGCCACACACTGGTACAAGCCAGAGTCCCGCAGGGTGACCCCGCAGATCCGCAGGTGGTTTCCTGCTGGGAAATGCCGGGGAGAGAGGCGCAGGGGAGCTGCGTTATGGAGCCAGGTGAGGGCTGGAGCAGGGCTGCCATGGACATCACACCAGAAATGCACAGTCGCTCCAGCGGCCACCGTTTCATCCTGCAGCCCCTTGGAGAGAGAGGCAGGTTCTGGAAAGGGAAATGATTCTACATAAGCCACTGTCTGTTGATTTTAGACTACGCTCTGAAAAAACTGCTATGAAACCTTCCACAGGCTTTTCATGTCCAAAGGCTGAGCAAGCACCACAAACTGATGGTTGTGCACAGCCCAAAGCTGGTTTTCCCACACATGAGTTTATGTGAATTCTTTCTCCCTTCTGTCCCAAATAGCCATACATTTGCATTAATTCTGCAAATAAAACACCTCTATTTTCAAAATAATTTGTTAGTGACATCCCCACAACAAAAGGCATGTTGTGTGTCAACATCCTATTTCCTGAGTAACTCCAACATACAAAACCCAAACAAAAACAGTCACAGGTACAAAAACCTCAAATGCCAGAAAATGCTACAATGGAAAGGGGAGATGAGGAACAACTTGCAGCCACACAAAAGAGGCCAAATATATGAATATGTTTCTTTTGCTTTTTTTTAATGTCCTCATCCAAACATATCACCTCCCAGCTTTTTGATCATGTACAACCTCAAGAGAGGCATATCTGATCCCTGGCACATCATTCACACTGGCATCCTCCAGGAAAATAAATGGATCAGTTCTTGCTTTGGAGTTTGTTATCGTTCACTGTTTCATTATTTCAGACTCCAAAGGATTTGAAGAGATAAATAATTTTGGATTTTAACTTGGAACAGATGATGGCATATGGTCATTATGAACACATCTGTGTTCTTTATTTTAATATGCTTAGGACTGAGAAGGAATGTGAGGCTGTTTGGGAGCAAATGTCAAAACCGGCACGTACATGAAGAAAACGTTTGTTGCCTGGACATGAAGATGTCTTTTTTTCTTACCAAGTACAGTAAGCGAATAGTTAACGTATTTCCCTGCTCCAGAGTCACTTCCCACCATGCAGGAGTAGTTTCCAGCATCAGATGCCTCAAGCCGGTCGGTCACCAGGTGGGAGTGCAGCAGTTTCCACCGGCTCCGCCCCAGCGCGTCCCGGCCGTCCTTAACCCAGTGGACGGAGGTGGGAGCTGCCCCACTGACCACACACTCCAGTGTGAGGGCACTGTGCCGGGGCACTGCCAGGCGCTGGGGGGCCAGAGGGTGAAGGATGTGGGAGCCACCTGAGGAAGGGCCTGGAAGAAAGAAGATGAATTGTAGAATAGGATCATAGAATTGTTTGGGCTGGAAGGGCCTTAAAGCTTGTCCCATTCCACCCCCTGCCATGGGCAGGGACACCTTCCACTAGCCCAGGTTGCTTCAAGCCCCGTCCAACCTGGCCTTGGACACTCCCAGGGATGGGGCAGCCACAGCTTCTCTGGGCAACCTGTGCCAGGGCCTCACTACTCTCCCAGGGAAGAATTTCTTCCTGATAGCCAAGCTCAACCTACTCTCTGTCACTGGGAAGACATTCCCCCTTGTCCTGTCCCTCCATGCTCTTGTGAAAAGTTTCTCTCCAGCTCTCTTTTGGACTTCCTTCAGGTGCTGGAAAGACACAATTATGTTACCCCTAAGCCTTCTTTCTTTCAGGCTGAACAATCCCATTTCTCTCAGCCTTTCCTCACAGGAGACGTGCTCCAGCTCTCTAACCTTGACACCAATCAGGCTTTTAGACCACACCCTCCCATCCTGTTCTCCAGTCCTCCTCCGTATCTTTCAAACACATCTGTCTGCACTTGGGACTAAGCACGATGCTGTAATGCTCTCTTCCAGAAGTCCTGCTCCAAAATAGGTTTGGGGACAGAAGTATTAGCAGTATCCCCTTTCCAAAGGCTGAGTGCTGTGTCTGGGATTTAAAAAGCAGTTATGCTACTCCTCCACAGTGAGGGGAAATAAGAACTGAATGTGCAAAGAATGCAGGACAGATTTTACAAAACACAGTGTTGGAGACACTGATATGCCCATGCTAATGGTATGATTAGCATGGTATTAATGGTATGCCATGCTATGATATGCCCTGGGAATGTTATTTATTTAGGTTAAGATGTACTAATTCTGGAGAGCTGAACGGGATACTCACGTGTGACTGTGAGCTTACGTCCAGTGAGTTCTACTCTGAGATCATGAGTGACTGGGTTGTATGCTGCACATTTGTAGGATCCTTTGTCTTCTAAAGATACATTCAAAATCTGCAGGTTTCCAGATGGAAGAATTAGGTAGTTGTCTAAACAAGTAGGGAAGGAAAAAAGATTATATTTAATTTAGTTTCAAAAGAAAGCTTCCTTTTTTTAGTTTTTTTAATTAACTTTTCAGCTATACCAATCTATTTTAAACATAGGATCACAAAGAAATCACTGTTCAAAGAAGATTAATTTCCAAAGATAGGTTTAGATAAGGTGATTTACACACAAAGTTCTGCAAGTTTCTGGAGGATTTTTTCCTCTAGGTTCTAAGAAAAAACTCCAGGAAAGTTTTGGTTGGATACTTATATTGCACAAAACATCTCACCTATTGATTGTTCCAGCCATTTCCCCCGCACTTGGAAGCGAACCTGTGCTTTGGGGTGACTTTCTGGCACCTTGCACCTGATGAGAGCTGAGCCTCCTTCCTCCGCTGCAATGGCAGCTGCCACCGAGGCATCAAAGTCAGCTAAACCTGGAGAGATTGGGAAAAGGGTAAGAGCAGCCACAGCCTGGGAAAGGGCAATGGCATTAAGCTCAGTATTTGTGCTCAAAAGACAGTTGGCTTTATGCTGATTATCTTCTCTAGTGCAGCACTGGCACATTCACATCAACAGGCATGGTCTATCATGCAGCCCATAATAGCATAAACCCTCCTTATTCACTTCCTTACTACAAAAAGCACCAGCTTTTACATGGGAGTAGTGAGGAGAAAAAGTATTTCCTACATTCCCTCAACTGCTCTGGTAAGACCAAGCAGAGACACTGGAAAGGCTGTAGGGCTCCTCACGGGCTCTGCAGGCACTACAGAGGACAATTCACACTAACAGCAGGAAGCCTATCCTTACAAACATGGAATTGTCTCTCTGTGAGGATAATGAACACAGCAGTGTCTCCTGCTCACCACCATGAGCCAAGAAGGGCTTCCCAAGGAGAGAGCTCCCAGCACCTTCCTGCATGCTGCCAAAACCTCCAAGGGAGGAAGGGAAGTGTGAAAGCTGCTCTTCTACTCCCTTCGCATTCAAAGTATCTTCGAGGTTGTGAAGTTTTTCTATGTTAGCCACCCCTAGAGTTCTCTTGAGAGGGACCGGCCATGGGTCAATACTTTACCAAAACACTTACTTCTCTCACTACTAAGAGATTTTCCTCCCAGGAGGATTTTGGACATGCTCCATAGATGAGGTACCCTTCCAGAGAAATCACTCAACCCTGCTTGACAAAGGCCTGATTCAGACAGCCCCAAGGTCCCAAGCAGACAAATCCTGCTCATACAGGAATATTGTATTCCTATTCTCAGCAGCACATCATCCTTTCCATGTGGAAAACATTGCCCTTCCTCTCCTGAAGTCTCTTGAGATCAAATAATTTACAGATCAAGCATAAAGGCAAAGACTAACCAGAAGAATCAGAGGAACTGAGAGAAGGGAAACTGTCCCTAAATGGACAGAAGACTCTCCCCACCTGCAGAACATCTACATTGGTTTGATCAAATCAAATGAAAAGGAAAGTCTGCAGCTCGTGCTTATTTCCCAGGCAACAATTCCCACTGATTTCTCCTCAACTCTCACGCACACTTCTGCAACAGTGTGGCAGCTCAGCTGCTCTTTCCACATCCTTTGTGAAGGGAAGCATTTGGAAATCTTGTATTTTCAGCCAATTCATAGAAACGAATGTTATTTCATTGAATAATATTTGTGTTTGCTGAAAAAGATTCATGAGGTCCTTCAGCTCAAAATGAGGCCGACACCAATGCTAAATCCATCAGGTGTGATTTGGTCTAGCTGAGGTTTTAAAAGCCTCCAAGGATGGGGATCCTCAAGCTCTCTGCAGAATCTGTTCCAAGGCTGCATCACCTGACAGGTCTCAGACGATATTAATTAAAAGGGCAAGAAGTGTATAATCCATTATATTCTACATACTGACTGAAGGAAAAAGCACCCCAAATCATTTTGATCTAAGTGTTTTCTAAAAGTCAAGGAAGAACAAACCATACAAGCCAGGTGAGGTCTACAGAACCGGCAAGGAGCAAAGAACATAAATGCAAATGAACTTACTGCCCATGGACACAGAGGCAGGCCGGCTCAGCACGGCGCCCACGCTGCTGCTCGCCACGCACTGATAGTGGCCACACGTCGCCAGGCTGAGGGACACGATTGTCAAAGATCCGGACTGGATTTCCACTTCTCCCACCCTGCTGTCCAGAGGCTCCCCATTAAACAGCCAGGACAGGTGAGCTGTGGAGGGCTCAGCCGAACAGTGGAGTTGGACGGGCTCACCGGACTTCTGGACAGTAGATGAGGGCTCGGAAGTAAAATGGGGAGTTAAATCTAAAAGGAAACATATATGTATGCATATTGAGTTAGAGACCAGCATTTTGCATGGACACAGGTGAGAACGTAAATGATGAGCTGACTGGTATGAAAGACTGAGCAGATAAAGGGTTTCTCAGCTCCAAGGTGCAAATGATACTCAAGCAGGTGTTGCCTTTTCCTCAGCAAGAGGAGCTCAGATGAGATTTTTGCTTACTCTCAAACAGCGGGAAAACATCACGATTCAAACCCCACAAAGGAGATGACAGCACTTAAATGGAGGTAGGTGCAGTGTAAGGGATAATACATTCCCAAGTGTGCACAAGGCAGAGGCACCACGCTTACCAGGGCCAGCATAAACTGCAATCCCACTGGATTTATCCAGAGGGAAACAGCACCCGTCACCTGAAGAGACAGAGCACGGGAGCACGCAGCTGCAGCTGATCTGTCCCATATGAGGCGGGCCCGGACGTGACTTGTAGAATGTCAGAAATGGCAGGAGCCTGCCAGGTATTTATACAGAACCGTCTCTGAGTCTGCAGAACTAATTAAAAATAGCAGGATAAAAAAAGCTGGATGAACAGCAAAGGCTCTTGCTAATTCCAAATACATGGACTTCATCAGGACAAGGATGATGAATTGGGCATCCATTATCTTTACTGGGTAAAGATGAACAGAAACAGGAAGAGCTGCTAATAAATAAAAGGTTCAATTCCACAGAACTTGGTTATGAGAATCCATTTATTTGCCAGAAGAAAATTCCTGCTTGTTGGAGGAGATTTTTTCCTATCCTGGCCAATGAAACACTGGGAATTATTTCCATTTGTTTTCTGTGAAATTCTCCACTACAGATTTTGCATGAAGGGAAAAAGCAAAAGGCAATTAACACCATTAACATTTATTTTGTTAGTAATACAAATTAGGAGAAAAAAATAAATTCAAAATAGACACATTGGCAGAGAAAAAACAATTCCTAGTTTGTAAAGGAGCTAAGGAATTCCAGATAGTATGGGTCAAGATGATATTAAATGACATCCAAGTCAGAGACAGTTTTCTTGTAGGTGGGGCCCTAGGCTCATGCTTTTCCTCTCAAGTCAGTCCATCCCAGCTTTGGTTATGAGTTTCAGATGAGAAACTGCACATTTTTAACAGAACCATAAACTATCTGCATAAACATAAAATAAAACTGGAAATTAAAGTGTGGCTTCACTTAACAAAAAAAGATGAAATCCATAAAATGGTATCCAAGCATTTCACAGGACTCCAGATGTCCATTTTTAGCTTTTAATTAGAAAACTGTTTTTCCTATTAGATCAGTTTGAATTTCCAGGGATAAGAGGGAAGCACTGACCTTTCAGTTTGCTCACACCAATTGTATGAAATCACAGTGCTACTTTCATCTTCGCCCCTGCCCTCACTTCTGACACCAACACTTTGTGCTCTGCGTAAAAGGCAAAATTGGTAGCAGTGACCCTGCAGCTGGAATTTATCTCCTATGGCTGCTTGAAAAATAAAATTTATCCCATTTGCTTATAATGATTGGCTATGAAGTGCTAAAAGTAGTAAAAGCTTCTTTTTCGTGTGGTTACATTAAGACAAGCTGACTACACAGAGCAGATGTGTCAATTAAAACCATCCCTGTTCTTTTTTAAATGCCAGAGCTGTTCCAACTGCAGCCACGCATCAGCCTCCACGTTTCAAAGAGCTGATTCCCCTCTCCTGCTGCAAATCCAAACCCCTCCCGACCCCTGGGAACACAAGATGCACTGTATGCAGCAGAACTGGCATCCAGTGAAATCCATGGAGATCCCAAGGAACAAACCCACATAACCCAGAGTCTTCCATGTTCTGGTGCTTGTTTGGAGCCAAGTTTTCACAAGCAAAGTCGTATATTTAGTGTAAGGCTGCATTTCAGTGCTCTGTGCTTCCTTAAAAGCAGCTTATTGACAATATCCATTAAAGTTGGCCACTTTGAAATGCACTCTCAAGTGGTGTGTGTTCAAAAGTTTGGGCTCAACCCCAAAACCTCCAAGCCAGTCCCCCCAGCTGGGGCAAGGCCTCACCTGGGCTGGTGGCAGCGACGAGGCCGGCGAGGAGGAGCAGTGCCTGGAAGCGCCCAGGGGCTGGATGCATAGCGCCAGATTATCCAAGTTGAAAGCCCAAGGCTCCAGACTAAGATGAGGCACGGAAACAGCTACAAAACAAACAAACAGATGTCTACTGTGAGTTTCAGGAGTTCCTCTTTTAACTCTCTCACAACAAAGTGTTTGGGGTTTTTTAAAAAAAAGGCATAACCAGGAAGCAGCCAATATTCTTTGCAATATAGGAACCATCTGTAAAAGTGAGTTAGAGCTGAACTTCACTGTGGTTCCAAGTACTATTCTTAATGTAAGAGTTTTTCCACAGCTGGGGCACGAGGCATCCACATCAAACCACTGCCTTGATAAATTAAGGCTCCTTTCCACCCAGAGGAGCTGGAGTCCAAAGTAAACAGCTTATCTATTGGAGATAATATTGTTTGCAAACAATAATCATTTGACCATCTATCACCAGACTGCGCTTGTTTTACAAGTTTTTATGAATCTACTGCTGCGATGCCGCTACTGCTCGCAATTGCTCTGAACCAGCTTACTGAGACCTGTCATCTGCTGGCTCCTTCTGCTGGGCTTTACAGGCAAACTGTGGCACTGAAGAAAACAGCAATATCTTGTTCTCATTTATATTCCCAAATCAGTGACAATTCCTCCTATATACCACTTTCACCATCAAAAATACAAACTACATCATTAAACCAGCAAAGCACAAGCTAAACATGATCCCAGAGGTCTTTTCCAACCGAACTGATTCTATGATAAATGGTTAAACAAGCAAAATACAAACTGAATCATGGAACCAGCAACCAAACGTGCCCGAGGTGAGTCTCAGGAATGGTGTTTCTGACACTACCAGCCTCTATCAAACACTCATTTCTCCAAGAAAACAATAAATCTGCAGCTGTCGTTCACTTCAATGTCCTATTGGCCTTGTATAACGTTATAATGAATAAGATCTGGGCTCATTTAGCACAGTTACTTCATTTATCAGCCTGGTCATACAATTCCGCTGCTGATAACACTCAACATATACTTTAAACATCTCATCTATCAGTCGCATATATAAACACGTATCCAACACACACAATAACTGCAAGTTTTACTGCAGCACAGAAACAAGTGCAGCAATACACATGCCTGAATAAGTCACAGTTTATTGAGTGTTCACGGAGACATTTGCTTTCCAAAAAGTTGGATCCAGATATCAAATTATTCCTGCGGTTTATTTTAAAATAAGAGTATTTTCCCATTGGAGCATCACCGCAAAATATATATGCAAATTAAGCATCAGGAAAAGCCTCCTATTGTAATAAAGGAATCACTCTGGATTTTATGGGGCTATTTGCTCAGTGCCACCTCTGCCTGAAACTGCACTCTGGGTTTCACTGACAGCTTGAGAGGGCAGGAAGAAATGCTGTCAAGTTCTGCTCCCGTTTCTGCGCAGTTTTATCTGATCCGGCAAATTTATTTCAGCTGTTGGGAAGACCCAGCGATCCTGTGACCCAGGCTGGTTCCCAAGGCGAGCTGGGGCTGTTTTGGGAAGCTGCAGATGGCAGAGGAGCCCAGCTGTGCTGAAGGGGTTGGTTTATTTGAATTCTCCCTCGGTTCAAGGGCAGGAGCGCTGCTCCACCAGCGCGCGCAGAGGACAAAGTAAACACCCAGAGAACTTGTTAACATCAAACACTTTGCTGAAGAGGGCTGGGGGCAATGTTGCTTTTTGCCAAATCTTCCCTCTACTATTTATTTATCAAAAGCAATGAAACGTATATTCTGGGTCAACTTTAACCCCAGCACATGGAGCTACTGGGTTATTTTGCAGCTGTCTTTTTAAACAAGGCCAGCTCATTATCTTTAACTAAACTTTATCTTTGGAGATCTACTTTATCCAGGCTCTGATTTCCCTCTGTTTATCTTTCTCCTTACATGTTCCTTGCTGCCAGTGTCAACAGCTACTCCTCTTTTGACCTACCAGTTTGGCTTTTGCAGGCTTGTGGAGTGGTAAGATCAACTGCAAAGCAGTGAGTACACACAGAGAGCCACCAAGACCAAAGTTCTTTGACTGGAGGAAAAAAAAGGAGAAAATATTGGCTTTAACTGGACTAGGATTGCTCAGCTTCAACACTGAGGCATCTGAATGAAGTTTCCCCAACATCTGCTCCTGAAGGGATGGCAGAAACATCTTCCTTGCTGGTAAATATGGGACACTGGGGGAAGATGAGACCCAGCAACACAACACAACCGAGAAACACTTCTTTTATTTCTACAGATGGTGACACTCCAGAAGCCCCTTGCTAAGTACAGAGAAGAGGGCGAGACCACAGCTTGCAGTTTTGCGGTCTTTAGAAATCCTGTGGAGAAACTTTGCCTCTTTAATATTATATTAAAAAGCTCTAGGGATAGAAAAACATGACTCTTCCCCTTTGCCATCATTTCAATAGCCCTGATTTCCCATTTTGACAGCAAGTACCAGTCATCGGGGTCCTACTAGGATCAGAAGGAGGAGCACCTTGGTTAGATGTGGCTCCATTTAAATATCCCTGACTTCAAGATGAGCTCTACCCAGAACAACTCTGCCCACTGTTCACTGGTCCTGGGAGGATGAATCTCCATCACTTGTGGATCAAAGTATCAAACTTATTTTGAAGTAAGAGGTGTCACTCTCTGAGCATTTTCAACTAAAACAGTAATCAGAGGAGTTATTCATATGAATAATTTTCAAGGTTGAATAGAGATGAAGATGGTTTTAGTGGACCAAGGAAAACGTACTTTGCACTTGCACTGGCCATTTCTCCAGTCCGTCAGAAAGGTATGGCACAACATTGCTCCTACTTCCACCCAGACATCTTCACCTAAAGTCATCCTTCAGTTATCTTCATCCAGCACTTGACCTCTTTGTCAGCTCTAAAGTAGGTTGTTGCTCATGGATCACAGGAAACAAGGAAGATAATGGACTTGTGTCAGGGGGAGGGACCATCACGACCATTCCAATGAATGCCTGCCCCGAGGAAGCACGCTGCACACGCAGAGGCACCCAGGAACATGTGCCTGGTACTTCTGGAGGTAATTAGTAAGATGAAGTACTTTCGCAGATGACATAATTCTGGCTGTGCACCTCATTTGTTACAGACCCTTTATAAGAGGGACCCCTGAGCCCAGAGCTGTGGGGACAGGCTGTCCAGCAGCTCCCAGTTTCAGCCCCGTGACCTTTGGAATGCCATGCACAGGCAAGAAAATAAACCATCAGCACTGAGCCCAAACAGAGGGGAAGCAGCAGGTTAACTTTCCCTTTAGGAGCACCAGCGGTTCTCGGCACAGGAGCAGGGCTGTCCCTGCTCCCAGACAGGCACATCAGCCCTGGCACATGCAGGATGCTGCAGGACAGCTGGCACATCCATCCTCACCAGGATGGACACGGGCTATTCCAGACCAGGGAGCAGCCCATGGGCTTATTGAAGTGTCCTACTCAGCCAAGAAGGCAAGACAGGCACCAGACCGGCTGGAGTCTCAGCAGCCCTGGCAGTGACCTTTTCCCCTCTTCCCAAAGCTTCACCTTTGTCATTGTTTCTCCAGAAACTAGGGGTCTTCAATGTACAGCTCCAAAGCTCTGGTCCTGTCACTGTAACTTAACCCTCACCTCCAAGTTAACTCACTCCTACCCATGCTTGCCCCATAAAAAGGGTTTCACACTCTAAAAGATGACAAAATGCTGTATTCCATGCAGTCCCATGGTGCGGAGTTCCAGAGGACCCTGTGTCCTTCCAAACACAGCTAAGATCCTGCTCCACTTATTTACTGGGCCATGGACTTCTCTCCACCCTTGCAGCTGAGGGCAGAGTCACCATGAAAAGAACATTATCTCATCCCCATTTTGGTTTAGCTCCCTGATTCATCTTCCTGCCGTCTCAGACCAGCTGGCAGGATGACACCAGGACGTCCCTTCCCAACAGCCACCACTCCACCTCAATCTGTTACTCCACTCCCATTCCATCAATCCCCTCCAACACTCTTCCAACCTTCAGCAAGCCATTCCAGCATGCTGGAGCTAAACGTAGAAGGGTTTCTGCACTACCTCCACACACCAGGTCCTATAAATGCTGGAGTAAAGCAGAAGGAGGAGGAGGAAGGAAACAGCCACCTCGGGAACAGAGGGAGTCATTCAGGTTGCCCACTCCGCCTCCAGGAGCTGACTGCCTTCGCTCAGCAGCCCAAGGAAAAAGTGACTGAGCGCTGCTGCCTCAGGGGCAGCTCTGCCCCACCATCTGCATAGTGACAGCCATCTGGGAGTAAACCAGCCTCGGATACTAAAGATTTCCCAGTTTTCCTAAACAACAGTAACTCAAAATCAATTAATCCCACCTCATTTTATAATACTATATGTGATTTAACACCTAAAGAACAGCAAGCTGATTTTTTCCCTAGGTCATTTATTAGAGTTACCAAGAAAGATTTCATTTTAACTTGCCATCAGTACAAGAAAAATCACACATTTTCAAACCCCCTAAATCTAGAGCAAACGAATTCCCCCAAATTAACTAAAACACTCTGGCTTTAGCACAAGCAAGCCAAGTTAGATCATTAAATCTCACACCAAGACACCTTAAAAAAAAAAAAAAAAAGGAAAAAAAGGAGGTATTGAAGCCTGTGGCATTCCAAGAGAAAGCAATCAGACATTCCTGCCGCTCGGCTCCTCAGTGATCTCCAGAGCCTTTGATCACTGACTGTCTTCATGCTGTCCTCCTGGGGTCTGGCAAAATGAGTGTAACAGCTGGCACATAGACTTCATTAGCTTTCTGGGCTGGGAGGAGCGGGTTACAGACCAGGAGCAGCCAGCAGCCTGCCCGACAGCCTCCAAGCAGCCTCCCAGGTCTGTTCCTGGGTCTGTCGGTGGCTAGGAAAACCTCGAGGTAGTCCGGAGCATTGGCAGTAGTGTGCTCGCCACACGCCACAGAACTGCTCCATGTGGCTCCCAAAGCCACTGCTGCCATCAAGGATGTGGCAGATGGATTTTTAATGCCAACCCATGGGTTTGAGATTGCCAAAAGGACACGGAGCTGGCCAAAGCCTCATTTTTATGAAAGCTTAATGACCACTCAATCATTAACATCAACCTTTAAAAAGCAAATGCAGCACCTACAGTGTTCATTACCCTCCCCCTCCCCCCCTTTTCAGGGTCTCAATCGAGTCAGTCAAGCGTGCAAACCGATCCTGTCGCCAGCAAAAGCATTTCCTTTCACTGTGGTCAGCCAAAAGCAGGGGAAGAAAATGGAAGTGACTTGGAGTTATGGCACCAAAAAGGCCAGACAAGCAAGGAAATAATCAACTCCACATGAGCCACTTCGAGCCCATCACAATGAAAAGGGCCTACGACTAACCCCAGGAAAGGTCAGCAGGACTATGGGGGTCAGAAGCTGAAAAAGGCAATAGCGAGCAGCTGCCAGCTGCAATAAGAATCAATGTGTTCCTAATTATGCTTCCAAGAGAGGGCTGGAGCACCGGGAAACGCCAGGCTGTAATCACAGCTTGGGCAAGAAAAATTCAAGTGCTCCCGTTTTTCTCTTCTCCACCTTGAGCACTGGAACTGCAGTTTGTGTGTTACTAAATCACAGGAAGCCGAGTGCTGGAGATAAGGAGCCAGGCGGTTACAGGAGGATTGGGGATTTTGTAAAAAGTGTCGTAATTAGGCATTTGTGTAGGAATTATGGCATCACCAAAGAGAGGATTTTGTGAGCGTAAGTAATAAAATTACATTCTTCAAAGGGATTTTGCTTTTAGGAAACACACTGAACTCTGCTGAGCAGCCCTGCACGCCTGGGATTTTCTCCATCCCCCCAAAAGAATCTGAAAGGGAAAACCTCACAAAAAACAGCTTGCTGACAGTGACCCCATAAACCAAGTGTGAGAGACACAAATGGGCCAAATACCCTCCAAGGCATCCACAGAAACACCATAAGTGGAGAGGCAGTTAAAAATTAAAAGAAAAAGCATCCTTTGATGTTCTGTTCATATTTATTTATTACACTTTAAACAAATGAAAGTGCACCTTCCAGATCCTTATCAGAAGGATAAGGATCTCCTGAATAAAGGAGAAACATTACAGTTGCTCAGCCTTTGCAATCCTCAGCTTGGATTTCATTAATGCCTCCATATTTCTGCCCATATCTATCCCTGGCACCCAAATCTATCAGTGCTAAGCCACATCCAACTGTTTCCTATGAGGATTCCCACTTAATGATTCAATTGGTATTTTTACTTCTTTTTAGGTAACATATTTATCAGTCTTGCGTGGAGCTTTTTTCTTGCTCCAGATGATTTAAACACCCTATGAATCAGTGACAAATCCCAAGAGCAATTTTGGGGGCTAAAATCCTTTATCAATTGTGCAGCAATCCCTAATGGCACTTTACTTTTCATAGAACGGCATGGATTGAAAGGGACCATAAAGACCTAAAAGTCGATATTTCTGTCAAAATATAGAGAGTGTTTGCCCAGGTGGCAGATGACAGGAAAAACAAACAATGCTGAGCAAACCACACAGTGACTGAGTCCCAGCAAGGACAGGGGACCCCAAACTCTGATGGTCTTCCTCAATAATCAAGCAAATTTGTTTCCTACAAAGCTATAAAACACCCTAAATATTGTCACTAATTTACTCAAACTGTTACAGGTAAGGTCCAGTGGCACAGCACAAAGGTGACACATGAAGAGGTTAAGTAACTGAGGAAAAAATAGCAATGTTAGCCCAAAGCATGGCCAAGAGGCTGCGTGCCTCAGAGATGGAACAGCAGATCTTTTTCATTGGATTTTTCTATTTTGCTTTCAGGCCTGGAAAGTCTCATGGTTGGTATCAGCTGTTGGACTCAGATCAAAGTTTAGCTTTCCATTAATCCTTTGAGTTATATGTGAGGCTGATAGAGATTTTTTTTTTTTCAGAAGACAGTTAAGATTACTCAGATCCTTAATTTGCACTCCAATATTTCAAAAACACCTTGACTTTAGAACCTCGGTCATGCCGTACATATGGTCTTGATAGAAGAACGCATGCTTTGGCATAGACTGGAGAAATGGATTTGGGAGCCTGGGGAAGGAAATTTAACAGTTTATGCACTGTGCCTTGGCACATGCAGCCAAAAAAAATTCCCGAGTCACGGGTCTGCCCTTGACACACGTCCCTGCTCTGAGGGGGGAGACCCGGGGTTCCCATCCTGCCGCTCCAGCAAGACAGACATCAGGAGAAAAATAAATCACCACAGAAGCCACACTTTCTTCCCCACAAACAGGCATAACAATTAGGTTAATTTTATTATTAACTTCAGCAAAAGAGCTGAGACAGTCCCCCTGCTGCCACGTTAATGAAGTGGGAATGGTTCCTGCCTCCTCTGGCCTCAGGGAAGCAAGAGAACAGAGCATTAGCCTGATATACAGTTCTGCTGGGCTGCAATTATGCTTAAATGCCTAAATCAGGGCTTTCAGCCCCCAAGGGAGCTGAGGGTATCATTAGTTTAACAGTTCCAGCACAGTAACTGTAGGCCAAATACATACAAAGTTCTCATCCTTTGCTCCTTGAGGCCCCCCAGACCTCCCCACTTTGTTATCTCCTGCCTAGGCAGCACTTTGCCTCATCCTCCCATTTTCCCTCCCACCTTTAGCTCAACACCTGTGCAGACTGTGCTGTACATAAATACAGGTACGGACACCTGTAAGAGCCCTGCTCCCCTTCAGCCATGTCTCCAAGGGTCCTTCTGCCAACACCCCTTCCGTGCTCCCTCCTCATGGCTGGACTGAACCTCAGAGTGAGGTGCCTGCTCTACTTTTTCAAGTCTGATTTTTACCAAGAATGAGATTTCCTAACCACTATTTTAGCCAACTTAAAGACAGGCTGCTGCCGAGGAGGGCAGCAGCACCTTCCTTCAGGACCTGGCTTGCATTCACCAATCTGCACCAAGGATCCTGCGGCCAGAGAGTGAGTCAGATCTGCTGGCAGATCCAGCCAAAAATTCAGCCAGAGAAATATGAGATTCAGTTTTCACCTGGACGAGGGAGCAGTTTCAGCTCCCCATGCAGTCCTGGAGCACTGATCCAAAGGAGGGGCTGGGAATGGATGTCCAAGAATGGGAACTTTGCACTCGAACAGCATGAGGCCTGAGATCAACTCATGATGCACCACCCCAGTATATTTATTAAACCCTGGACTGCATGAATGTGGGTAGAAATAAAGAAAAATACACAAAAGACAACTCCAAGTGAGCTATGCCCATTTTCTCAAGGGAGCTGGGGAACTCACTGGCCTAATTATCCAAGCGGCAGGTGCACACACCACAGCAAGCTGCACTACTGCCTCAGGGGGTGTCTTTTCCTCTCAGAAAAGTCTGCATTTTGAATGTCAAGGACCATCACCCATTATTATAATATCTCTATGGTTTCTATAGCCAGAATCCAACATGAATTTAAAAAAAAAAAAAAAAAAAAAAAAAAGGACTAGAACCACAGGCTTGTTCTGGTCATCAAAAAAAAACCCGTCAGACTCTCAGACATAGGTGCTTGTGTCCACAGAGGCTGCCTAAAGGTCCACTTCCAGCAGCACTCGCATGCCTGGGAGGTTTTGCTGCAAGAGAAGGTTGATGAAAAGAATTGGAACCATGGCTGAGCTCTGTTAGAAGACAGCAAGCTCATTCCTGAGGCGATTCCAGATGAACACTGACACCTCGTCCTTTGGTAGCCTCCAGCAAGCAACAGCTCTAAAAAACGCAGACAAATGGGTTCTTTTAGCTGCCTTAACCCGAGTCCAACTCGGTCTGTTGTAACTTGCAGGGATCCATGCTATCCGTGAGCCCTTAAAGAGAAGCACAACCATTAAATCCACACCTGCAGCCAGAATTTATAGCAATCTCATCTACTGCTGTCTTACATCATAGGCAATTAGGAGCCTGTGAACTCATGGCTGCAGGATATGGGAGGCGCTGGAACCAGAGAGCCAAGCCTGAGCTACAGTCGTTAGTCACCTTCAGAATTCACTGTGCCTGTGGACGGCTGGAATTGTGTGCAAACCAGAGTAACAGACCCATTTTGACTCTTTCCTAAACAAAAGCACTGCCCTCCACTCCAGATCACTACTTCTCCTCCTGTTACATCCACATGCTGTCACAGGCAATGCCAACACTCCCTGCCGCCGGACCCAGGCTCCAGGCAGAACAGTGCTTATTAAAATCAAACTGGTTAACCAGGGACAGCTGAGGGAGAGAGCAAGAAAGACCCTGGTCTTTCCTTCCCCGATTAAAACAAGCATTCACACAATCCATCCTCCAGCCATACAGTAATTCAGTTTTACTGCTCTTCTCCCCTCCCTTCCCCCATGCTCAAAAGACCAAACCTGGTTTCAAAATTGAAGTCCGAGCTCTCCAGCAAACACACGCTTCTGTGCTTCTTCACCTCAAGGGAAGGAATCCTGACATGACTGACAATATTCCTCAGTAAAACAAGCCTCTTCACCTCAGGCCCAGATAAAAGCAGCAGATAGGCAGAAAAATAAGTGAGAAAATCGTGTTGGTCAGTCCAGGTTTGCTACAACAAACAGACCAGGCTCCTAGGCAAGGAGAGGGGTAGTGGAACACGGGGGAAGGAGAGGGAGGCTTTGGGTTGGATTTGCTCAGGGGTGTTGCGCAACTGAGCACCGGCCGTAGCTTCCCGCCTCCTTGCTCGTGCCAGCGGAGCCAAAGGAGAGCGTCGATACAGGGGAGGGAGGCAGCAGTGACGATGAAGCCGTGGCCCAAGGGTTCAGCTCCTCCAGCCCTGCTGCTGCACCCTCTGCAACCACGCTCCCAGTCGTTGCCACGCTGCCAGCTCAGCCCTGCCGGTGGCAGCGACCCCTGCTCAGGGCGCTCGGGGCAGCACTGGCACACGGTGGCAGGTCATGAGTCAGAGCCCAAACCTCCTCCCGAGAACCGGGGCCATGCCAGCTGTTCCCAGCAGAACCAGTTCAAACATGAGCAACTGATAGGAAAGGAGTTAAGTTTCATCACAGGGACCAGGGAGAAATTTCTGCCAGGTTCACCTGACTGCGCCCTGTTCTCACTCGCACAGACACATCCTACTTTGTCAAACAGGATTTCTGTTCGGATGTCCAACGGCAGACCAGCAATTTCGTGAGACACCTTCCCAAAGAAAGATGGGACACTGCTGCTGAGGCTTCACCATGCAGGAAGAAGGTTCCAGACTCCTCGTAGCACAGCTACTCCCTCACAAGACTTTAATGCCGAGCTCAGCAACATGAAGGCCCTGCAAAGATAACCGGCTGCTGGGACTGATTCCATCCCACGTTAACATCCATCAGATAGCAAGAAAAACAAGATTAAGCAGCACCACGGCATTAGTCTTCATTTAAACTTGGCAAAGAAAGCAAATGTTTCTTTTTTGTTGGCTTCTCTCTGTGTATTTTGTAAAGCAGTCCCAGGCTCAGCCAGGGAAAGGTGCCTGGACTGTTTAATGTTGGGGGATTAGAAGGGACAACATTCGTACACTCGCCAGAGCCCAGATAAGCAGCGAGCACTTGGGCTGAGCAGGCGAGCAACTGCCTCCTGCAATATATACATTGACCCAGTGAAAATAAACAGCTTCACACCTTTGGCTCGGAGAAGGACTTCAGCTTCTTCTGTGTCTTCAACCTGCAGCCTCTCCGCTCAAGGAACAGTTGGAAGGGTGAAGGTTACTCCCAGTTCCCTTATTCCAAGCAGTATAAGGCTGGAAGCTTTCTGTCTCCTGTTGCACTGAGTCTTTGCTACTGTGCATCGATTCTGGTGTGGCTCCCTTGTGTTCTACTGTGCCAAGAGTTGTCTCAGACAAACTCTGAACAAACACACTTTCCATTGTGTTGGTTACTTACAAGCCACGAGAAATGCACTAATTAGGAAAAATGCTAACTTGGAAACAGAACCATTTTTTAAGTGCTCAGCCCCAAAGCCCATAATCTAGAAACGCACACACCGATTTACCACTGCCACTCCACTCACTGGAGATCACAGAGCTGAAGAGACTCAGCCACACCTCTGCAGTGCCCTCCATCCACAGGCTGTTCCTAACTCCTCTCTGGCCCATCCCAACACACACAGCAATTTGGAAGTGCAATCTGCACCCCAAAAACATGCCTCAGTCTGAATAGCTGCATTTAAAATTATATCATTAAGCATGAAATTTCAACATATTTAGAGAGTTTTGATAATAACTTTTTTGATTACATCCGTTGCCAGCTTCCTTCTACACCCTGACAAAGATTTAAAGTATACATTCCTATTTCATTCTGCAACAGAGATTAGTAGCAGGAACAGAAAACATCTTCTGTTCCAAAAAACCCTCAGGGTTTTCCTCCTTTGCTTGAATTTTATTAGAGGAGTTTCAAATCTCCACCAAGCTGTGATACACTGTCACTGCAAAGTATTTAAGGCAACACATATCTGAGTGCTACACTGAAACACACCTTCCGGAAAGGCTCCTGAGAAACAAAGAGATTCCACAAAGCAATCGCGAACATGAACAGTTCCTGGGCAGTAACAGCCTTCAGCAAGCTTTATGAAAATCTGAGCCTACGCTCCAGCATATGCACACAGAGCCCTAATTCAGGAACTTTTGTGAACTCTTATCGTGGGGAAGGAGGGAACAAAGGAAAACCACACGCTATTGTTTAAATGTATTGCGGAGTCAAACTAATCTACATGGAGTTGGAACATTACACAGCAAAACTCCTCAGCTCCCAGAAATTACAGACAGCCAACAGCAGCAAACCCCATTCTCCAAAGGGAAAATGCCATTTTAAAGGTGTTGTCTTTGCCCCACACAGCACAGATATCCTCCAAAATGCAGCTGAAAGCTGCCACCAGCACTTCGAATCCCACACCCCAAGTGCACCGGATCAAGGCAAGGCTACCAGCACTCACCACACAATGAAAATCAAGGCTGAGGACTTTCACCAACTTGACCTTGAGCTATTGGAGCTTTTGTCAGTAGGACTGTGACAGCCTTGGGGGGCCCCGAGCAGGAGGACCTCTCCAGGCATCTCACTCCCTCACACCTCGCAGCCTCTTTGAGCCTATCGACAGGACCAGCCCTTGATACATTCCAAGATGTTCAAGCAACAAGACACAGTTTACGAGCTGACAAAGAGTTATTCCAGTATATCCGCAGGGATGACAATAGATTCCGCTACATGAATTCCATGGCTTGTAGCTGCACCAACTCCCTTTCCAGCCCTGCATCCTACTGCATGTGTGCTAACAAGGACTGCCCAGGTGTCACTGGGGGCCTTCAATGCACAGCTCCAGGACACCTCCAAGCAGCTCTGGAGGTGACGACTCTGCCAGCGAGGCACCAGCCTGGCAGATCCACCCTGGCACAAGTGAAGAATCATCATATTTCTGTTTGAAGCCATCCACTGACATCCCCTTGTGCCCAGTGAGTTCAGTCCTCCAACCCCAATATTCCAGTTCCTATATACACAGCTTTTCCTGGATGCAGAGCCTGCTGCCTCATGTTGGGGTACAGTCATTGCCTCTGACGGATCAGAGCTCTGCAAGCTCACCCTGGGCAGGTGCCAGCATCAACATCTCTACCTACAGTGAGGAAAACATGCAGATGGGTGACAACACAGCCCCAGCAGCCCACGGGCACCTTCTCTTCATCCTGGGCCCATTGGGGCTGTGGTTTATCTTCTCCTGCACCTGGGAGCAGAGGTCTTTGGCTGGGGCTGGTGCAGACAGAGGTTGCTGTGAGGTTTCAACAGGCTGAATGAAACAGTGAAGAAAGACACTTTTCAGAGGGGGAGGGGAAGGGAGGCACACACGTACTGAACAAATCATCTGTTTGGAGTGCTGGCTCCTACTTGTTCTCGGTTATATTATTCACTCAAGAGTGGATTAATCCATCACTGGAAAGGAATCTCCTGATCTCAGAGATAAAGGCAACAAGTCATGCACTGACTGTCTGTGGATCCTCCTGGAAATGGCCAGCCTTTCTCATGGCCTTATTTGGGCCGATCTATCAGCCCTCAACTGCAAAAAACAAGCAAAAAAATAAAAAATAAAAAATAAATTAAAAACTGAAAACATACCACCTGATCACAGTAACTTTACTTGGATTGATCTGGAAGCAAGCAGGGGATTTCAATTTTGAACTTCAGTTTTTTTCAGAAGGGGCCACATTAATTGTCCCCTTCTGCTGTTCCCCAGGAGAACAGTTACCTGGGGGTTATCTTCCAAGCTAGCATGGAAAAAAAGATTAATTTCTTGTAAGATTCTTTAGAGTGAAGCCTTTTACCCAAATAAATGCTTTATTTTACTCACTGAAGACTGGGAAAGGAAACCTCAGTACCATGCTCCTCCATGAACAGAAGCATTTTCAGCCAGAGCAGGCTGCTCTCAGACACAAGGTGCCTACACAAAATACGACAATTCCAGGAGGTTGGACATCTCCAGCATCTGCTTGTCCTCCAGTATTTCAGCAGATGTGGCAGAGTGATTACAGAGACATTCTGGACCCATCTGTTCTTCACCTGACACTAAGTGGGGCCAAGAAGGTCCCCAAAGCCCCCCTCCACGAGCAGCCGAGGCTCACCAGCACATGGAAGGTGAGCTGGCAGCAAACACTTCACAGGCAGCGTAAACTTCAGCCACCTTCGCAGAGACAAAACACCCCCAAAAATGTAAACTAATGGTGCCTGGCCTCTTTGCCAAGATCACTCCAACAAGGGGCTGCTCACAGCTTGAGCCTTTTTGCCCTTGTCTTGGCATTTTACAGGTTCACTGCAAGGAAAACCACGGGCTGCAAAGCAGAGCCTCCATACCCTGCGAGGTAGGAAATATTAAACTTCTCTTTGAATTAAACAAATAAGGCTCAACCACTTGGTTCATTATCAGATCCAATGGTTGGAGTCTGTGGGGAAAGCTAAACAGCAGAAGCCAGGGTATAAATCAAAGGCATGATCAGACAGACAGGTGAAGCTGAGGGTGCGGTTTCACCTTTCAGCTCAGCCTCACGGAGCGCTGGCCGCTGCCAAAGGGATGGTCTCCTTCCCCACCACGCTTGGTTCCCCCACCCCAGCTCCCTCCTGCTGCCAAGCTGACAGGAACATCCCAGCCGAGCTGGCCTCACTCAGGGCTTTGGGGACGACTTTATCCCTTTTCCCCTGCCATTTCCATAAGCTGAACTGGTTCAACTGGGCATTTCTGGAGGCAGGAGATGGAGGGGACCAGCCAGAGTCCTCTGTGAGGCACCCAGCCCTTGGCTCGGTGGTGGAGCAAGCAGGTTTAGGAGACAGCAAAGCCAATTTAAAAGCTGCTGCTGCCAAAAGGGGCCATCTCCCCCCACCAGCCTCTCCAGCCCCCTGGGGCCTCCTCAGTCATCCGAGTGGAAGATTTAACAACTCTAACTGCGGGGCAAGATCCAGGAAAGTTTGGGGCTTGGGTATTTTTTCTTTCTTTTTGAAGGGTTAGCTGGAGTCATTCCCCTGCGGCTGCTCCACTGCTGGATTCCCACAGCAGGGAAGAGGCAGGAATGTACCTGCCACCTCCTGCAGCAGCGAGTCCTCGGACAGAGCTGTAACGTGAAACTGCACCCAAGGAGCTGGGGAAGGGGGAAAAGGGGGGGGGAAAGGAAAAAAATAGAGTCCCACCTGGCTAGAAGAGCTCCAAGACATCTCATAGGTATGGGAAATGGGAAAACAACCCACCTTACATGACTGTTTTCCCTCCTGTTGAAAGACAGCAAAATATTTCTTGCATAGAAAGAGCAAGCAAGGGCTTAATGGGAAAGACAGGTGGTCTTGATGCACAAGGCTCAATTCCTCACAGGGCTGAACAAGCATTTCCCCTAAAGTGATCACTGTCACTAGAGAATCATCATCCCCACTGGAAAGGGAAAAGTGAGCTGGGAAAAGTCAGTGGAAAACTCTGACACACTCAGCCCTGGAAGATGTACTGAGCCATCTACCAAGGAAATTACTGGAAGAACACTCAACTGAAAAAAAGTTAATATATATATACACACACAGAGGAAACTATCTAGTCTAGAAATTCCTGGGCCAGGGTAGCTGGAGACCTCTTGCCAGCCACAGTAATACAGCAAAGAGGTTTTTGCTTACCTTGCCAAGGACAAACACCATCCCAGAGCAAATGATGCACGAGAAGGGGACACACAATAGCATGGTTTGCTCAGGGAGGCCTCCAGGAGAGCAGAAAGCACGTAGGAAAGGAAAAACATCTGGAGAACAGATTGAGTATTGGCTCACCTGTTAACAAATAGCTCAAAATAGAAAAATAGTGGACAGAGAATGTAGTTTGTTGCCCATGTATCAGCTTTAAGAGTCAGGATTGCAAGGCAAGCTGCAAATTCCCATTTAAAAAGGAAATTCAACCAATTCCACTTGATACAAGGTTTTTGGATCAGTCACACTCCAGCTGCAGACAGGCACTGGCTCTGAAGCTCCCCAGCCCACTGAAACACAAAAACCAGAGAACTGACAGCAAACCTCTGCTGCGAGGAGGGCCAGGACTCAGCCCAAGGGAGCTCTTCACTAGTTAATAGATCATAAGCAAGGCAGGAGATAGAGACCTGACTCTGCATATAATGGTGAAGTTTACAGTATCAATTAATTTATACAAATTATTGCCTAACAAAAGATGTTCAGTAGATTTCTGAGATACTGATTAAAGAGATTCCATAGAAAACATTGCCTGAGATCATCCACAAACCTGCTGGGATTGGGTTAAGACTCACTCAAGTCTCAGGGCTTCTGATGCTAAACCAAAGGCTTCACAGCCTCATGGAACCAAGTTCAGCAGGAGGTTCACCACATTTTTCTATAATTTTGTGCAGGATTGTGTGTCAAGACCAGACCATCGCAAGGAAACCCCTCAAGCGCCACATCTGCAGGCATGGGAACAAGGAAGATGTACAGTAGGTTTTCCAGCACAGGCCAAAAGGCCTGGCAAATAGAGAGGAGGTAAAGGAACTCTTGAAGAAGGTGTGCAGAGCGGGTTTGGTGGGAGATATGGGAAATCCATGTGAAGTTCAATGTCTTTTCTCACACAGAATTAGAAATAGCTCACACAACCTGTGTAAAACTTTTCCATAAAGCTTGTTGTGCTGCAGAGAGAGACATGTGCATGTACAAACACTCAGAGATCAGCTCATGACCCACAGCTCCTCACACTCAGCCCTGCAAACAAACCAGAATCACAGCAGCTAGACCTGTACACTCCCAGTCACACCAACAACCATGTGGGAGAAAGTGCTGCTGCCTGTACCATGGCATCAGAAAACAGCTTTATTCCCAAAATTATTCAATCATCACATGCTTCGCAGTTAGTTTTTTGGCATTGAAGCTCTGCTGGTCTTACACTTCATGGCAGTGCCTTACCTCAAGCAGCCACCAATTAATGTCACAATTGTGGTATGCCCGAGGCCTCAGGCAGAGCAGGTCTGCAGGGGGACAGGCAGAGGGGGATTTATGAGAAGCCAGACCCCAGAGTGGCTGTGTGCTCACACGGCCCAATCCAGTGCTTTGCTCCCCCGCTCCCACATCTGCAGAAGCAGTCTTTAAACGAGCCAGGGTATTTTTAAGCTCTGACAGTTAAAATCCTCATGTGACATCACCTGAAGTCAGAGCACAGCTGCCTTATTCCTCTGACGCACCAGCGAGCCAAAGTAAGCAGGAGCCTCAGTTTATGGGCTTACAGCACACCTTGAGATAATGAAAGTGCTGGTGGGACTCTGCCCAGCACAGTCAGGCCTCTCCTTGCATGGGTTTTTTCCCCCCTGCCTCAGTTTTGGGGCAAAAAATGCAAAATTTAGCACCAGTGCAGCCCAGCAAGCCTGGAGAGGGAGCAAACAAGGGGCCCAGACTAAACCCCACCACCAGCATCCCTGGTGGGCAAAGAACACAGAGCTGGTGTCCCACAGAAAAGGGATGAAACGTCACGAAGATTGCATGAAGGATGGCAAAAACCAACCGTCCACGCTGCTTCCTGTGGTGCATCCAAGCTTGCCTGCCTGCACTTCACCTTGCACACACCAGCATGGCTGTTTACGAGCACTCTGGGTAGCTTAGGGGTGTAAATCACATTAATCCAAGCAACAAAGCCACCACACTCATCCTCCGGTGAGTTACTAATCTCTCCACACCAGAGCCATTCCCATCTCACTTCCTACCCCTTGAGGAGGAAAAAAAAACCCTTTTAACACAGTAGGTAACCCAGTGGAACCCACTTTTGTATTTCTATTGGTGAGTCCAGCTTTAAATACCTGGTTTCTCCATAAACCTGTAGATTTTCTGGGATCCAGACTGAGGCAGGCAGAGGCTTCCCTCTTTTTTTCGGAGGAGGGCAACTACAGGAGAAAAATGTTTATTTCTTTCTAGTCACTCCATTATCAAGCCCTCCCCACAAGACACACTTGCAACTGCTTTGCAAAAGCAGGGTTGGGTTTTGAGGCATCTGACTCGCAAGAGGCACTCGCCGCCTATTTTATTTTGGGGGAACAAAAGCATGCTGGGTGTAATTAGGGCAAATAATATCAAGTGTAACAGAAAAGCATTAAGAAACCGTGCCGGGAGACGTTCCCCGCGAATTTGTGTAATATAGAGGGAGCGGGCTGTCGCCCTCAGCAACCACTACCACAAAAGCACTTTTTCTCCTTAAAGCGGCTACAGGCGGGCTGTACATCCCATAAATCGCAACTGTCAAAACACCGAGCCGTGGCAGATGAGCAGAAAAGCAAACGGGCTCCAGGCAGCTCGGCTGGGAGCACCAGCACCCCAGGATTACCTGCTTTGTTCAAAGCAAACGCTGGGCCATGGAGGAGAAAACCCCAGAGAAGCAAAATTTCTGTGCTCCTGGTACCGTCGGTGGCTGTGGCTTGTGTTTGGGTTGGTAAATTGTGTTTCTGGTGCATGTGTGAAAGATAGACCTCACTGAGTAAACAGCCCCTCAGAGCTGACAGCTTTACAGCCGCAGGCTCGGCACAGCTACTCCTTCCCAGAGGCAGCAAAACAGTTGGGGAAAGCAGTAAAATAATAATTAAAAAGAAAAAGCTACATAAAGCCATCACTTTACCCCTTCACCAATCCTTTACACAGTTATGAGGCGGGAGCAAAATAAACATCGCTCGTTTTCTGTCCAGCAGTGTTTCACACCTGAAAAACACATCCCTTTTGGTTTAAAAAACACCGGTATTCAAAGTATGGGATAGACGACTGGAAAGTTCTTCCCTTAGAAGTCAGGAACTGTATAATTCATATTTATATATATATATATATATATATTTTTTTTTTTTTGGCAAAGAGACATACAAAGCACGAGAAAGTCATTTAAAATTCAAGAATCTTGTGACTTTAAGGATGAAGGCAGCTTAACGCAATAAAAATAATAGTAATAATCAGAGATAAGGTGTCAGAATGCTTTACAGCCGGAGTCCTCGGGCATCACACACCTCCTGCCTCAGGCACTACCTTTCCACCGCTCTAATTGCGGGGAAAAGTGACCTTACAGGTTAAAACCACTGACATTAACAATTTTAAGGCGGTTAAGCGGCTGGACGCGACCCCAAACCCACCCCCTGTGGCACCTCCTTCAAGCAGAACAGCGTTTTAATCACACACAGAGCGGAGCGGAGGAGCTTTCCCCGGGAAAGGAGAGCGCCAAGCACAGCCCGGGGCGAGCCCCGCGCTCCGGCGGCACCGCCGGCTCTGCGGGGTCAGTGCGGCCGGCCGGACCCGCACCGGGACTGCGACCCGCACCCGGGACCGGGACCCGCACCCGGGATCGGGACCCGCATCGGGATCGGGACCCGCACCCGGGACCCGCACCCGGGACCCGCACCCGGGATCGGGACCCGCATCGGGATCGGGACCCGCACCCGGGACCCGCACCCGGGACTGGGACCCGCACCCGGGATCCCGCACCCGCACCCGGGATCCCGTACCC
>JAWWTY010000064.1:1528614-1539798 GCA_035222235.1 Margarornis squamiger | reverse complement strand
ATCGGGAGCAGGGAATGATTGGGAACGGGGATTGATTGGGAACGGGGAATGATTGGGAACGGGGATTGATTGGGAACAGGGAATGATTGGGAACGGGGATTGATCGGGAACGGGGAATGATTGGGAACGGGGATTGATCGGGAGCAGGGAATGATTGGGAACGGGGATTGATTGGGAACGGGGAATGATTGGGAACGGGGATTGATTGGGAACGGGGAATGATTGGGAACGGGGATTGATTGGGAATGGGGATTGACCGGGAACGGGGATTGACCGGGAACGGGGAATGATTGGGAACGGGGAATGATTGAGAACAGGGATTGATTGGGAACGGGGATTGATCGGGGACAGGGAATGATTGGGAACGGGGATTGATTGGGAACGGGATTGATTGGGAATGGGGAATGACTGGGAACGGGGAATGATTGGAAACTGGGAATGACCAGGAACGGGGATTGATCGGGAATGGGGAATGACAGGAAACACCCGGGACAGGGTACATGGAATGACCCGGAACGTGAAGTGACTGGGCACAGGGAATGTCTGGGAACATGGAATGACCGGGAACATGAACAGACTGGAAACACGTGGGACCAGGACATGGCACCCAAACCGACCGGGGCTGGGAACACGGAGGACAGGAACTTGTGGACCAGGCACCCACAGGACCGGCTGCCCACGCAGCCACTGGGCCATGCACCCAGGGACCCACCAAGAGAGCACCCAGCCCTGGGATAAAGGGAGAGCATTGATGGCTCTTGGCCACCTGAGCAGGATTCAGGTGGAAGACAGGAGCTGGTTTGCCATAGTAGCAGAGGCCATCCCATCTAAAGTGGGTGCCTCCATCATGGAATCCCAGAATGGCTTGGGTTGGAAGGGACCTTAAAGTCTGTCCAGTTCTAACCCCTCTGCCATGGGCCAGGGACACCTTCCACTAGACCATGTTGCTCCAAGCCCCAATTCCCTACGTTTTAAGCAAGACTTTTGCATGGACACAGGGAACACAGAGGTTGGGATAGGAAATATGGAGAGAAGGAACCTCAGGGTGTTCCATGGGTGCTCAGCAAAGCCCAAGAGCCCAAGGTGAAGCAAATGGCTTCTGGAGGAGAATTTCCCTATGGACCACTGAGCCCCTTGCAGCTGTGCACCCACAGAGCTGTGCAAGCACACACGGGCACTGCACTTGTGTGTCCAGGCGGCCACACATCCCTCACCCACTGACTGAACACCAGCAAAAAGGGGGTCTTATTGAGGGCTCATCCTGGGCTCAAACCCTTGGCCCCTTCCAAAAGGCCCCAAATACACCCAACATAGGCCCAACCTGCCTTTTTTGGTGGGGGATATGCTATATTTTGGTCATATCAACAAAGGGTGGCTGGAAAGAAATTTATCTTGAGGGGGGTTTTGTCTGGAAAGGCTTCAACAAAGCGTGGAGCAGGTTGCAAAGAATTTCATTTCCTGTGTTTAAAAATAATGGAGAAATAAGCTAAAAAAAAAAAAAAGAAACAGACGTGGGACAAAATCTTTTGGTTTTCAGGCAAACCTGCAAGACCAACATGCTGCACTACCCTGTGTTTACCAGCCCTAATTTTATCCCTCAGGAGGTTTCCTGTAGGACGTAATTATTTCCACAAGTGTAAAAGGGTAAAAAAAGAAAGAAAATGAAGAGTAGAAAAATCCTTGGCAGATTAGAAATCACATAATCTGAAGAAAGCACCCCCAAAATGGAACAAAATTGGGGTTAACTCAGACAAGGTGTTAAATCACTCAGTTTGTGGCAGCCACTGGAAAAGCTTGAGCATCACTCTCAGGACAGAAGAGACCAGGTCTGCTATTTTGGGGTAAAAAGACTCAAAATGAGGATTACAACAAAGGTGCTTCACAGACCAGGGCTGGTGCCAAATTGCGGTTGCTCCCTGTCCAATTTTTGGGGCGATTTTTCCCCTCCTCGAGTGCTATTTGCATGAGAATACCCTCTTGGGCAGGAGAATTGCTGCTTAATTAGCGAACAGCAATCGCTTTAATTAGCATGTCTCCATGCTCCCTGCTATTTTGCATAGATTCAAATGAGATGCTCATTAGGGAGCAGGCGCCTGGACAAGCTACGCCCTTTAGCCGCGCGCTAACCCAATTAACCTCGGCCAAACCGTGCCGGACTTTGTGCCGGGAGGGATCGGGCTGCTCCGAGATGGAAAGTGCAGAACCACCCCCTTCAACCTGCTCCCTTCCTCCGTGTGTGGTTTCCTTCCTTGAAAGGGTTTCCTCCTTCAAGGTTTTTTCCTCCTCGCTGCGCTTTCTTCCTCACAAAGTTTCCTTCCTGGCAAGGTTTTTCCTGCTTTGCAAGGGGTTATTTCCTTGCATGTTTTTTCTCCTTCAAGGTTTTTCTCCTTGCAGGATTTCCTTGTTTATCAAGGGTTTTCCTCCTTGTAAGATTTTCCTTCAGGGGAGGTTTTTTCTGCATCCAAAATTTTCCCTCTATGCAAGGTTTTCCTCCTTGTGAGGTTTCCTTCCTTGAAAGGATTTTCCTCTTGCAAGGTTTCCTTTGTCACAAAATTTTTCCTGCTTGCAAGGTTTTACTTCCTTGTAAAGTTTTCCTCCTTCAAGTATTTTCCTACTTACAAGATTTCCTTTCTTGGTCGAGGCTTTCATCCTTGCAAGGTTTTATCTCCTTGCTAGATTTTCCTTTCCGAGATTTTCCTCCATGTAAAGCTTTCCTCCTTGGAGATTTCCTTCCTTGCGAGGCTTTACCTCCTTGCAAGGCTTTTCTCTGTTTGAAGTTTCCTTACTCACAGGGTTTTCCTCCAAGCAAGGTTTTCCCTCCTCATAAGGTTTACCTCTTTGCAAGTTTGTTTTTTTTTTTTTTTTTCCTTTTCCTTGCTCACTCATCTCTGGGATTTGGGGGCAGAAATGGGGGGGAATACCACAAAAAAGCCATTCTCCTTCCTTGGGGACCCTCAAGCCCTCTCTGTGCCCCTTCCCCAAGAGCAGTGGGGCCATCATTCCCGGCAGGAGCACGGGGGAATTCGAAGGTCCCTTTTGTTTTTCCGCCCAGCCAGCGTGGCCCAAGAGAGGTTGATTTTTATTTTATTTTATTTCTCCTGCCCCGTAATCCCATCGTCTTGTCACGGTTCCCCGGGAAGCGGGGCTGCTCCGAACAAAACCCCCGGAGCATCCCGGGCTCACGGAGGGGGTTTTGCAGCTGCGCCTCGGAGCGTGACCGATCGGGAATGAGCCTTCGCAGCGCATCTAATGCCGTTTGGACAGGGAGCCTTTCATCCGCTCGTGGGAGCGAGGCCCCGGCATTGAGCCGGCGGCTCACGGCGCTCCCAGCCCCGCGGGAGCCGCCCGGCACCGCCGCCGCGGGTTGGGGGCGAGCGGGCTGGGGACCCCCGTCCTCACTTCCACCCCTGCGCGTTTGGGTGCAGAGCTCAGGGCCAGAGTGGAGGGGCTGAGGATGGGAGATGCTCCCTGCCATGCTGGGCTCTACTGCGTTCCTTGTCCTGGTCCCTTTGCTCTGTCCCCAGCAGGTACCCCATGCCAGTTAACATTCACCTGTCCCCTTGTCCAGGACCCATCACCCCATCCCTGTCCCCATCAGATCCCTCATCCCAGTTTCCATCATCCGTCCGTTTCCCTGTCACCCTTTCCCAGTTCCCATCACCTTACCTTGGCCCCATCCCCCCAGCCCAGTCCCCAGCAGGTGCCCTGTCCCAGTTCCATGTCCCTTGTCCCAGTCCCCATGTCTCCCAGCCAGCACCCCACTGCCCACCCACACCCGACGATCTCCATCGAGGGAAGGTTTGTGTGTCCTTTTAGGGGAGGGGACAGCAGGTGCCGGCCTGGTGCCCACCCACCCTTGATGAGTGGCATCAGCTAGTGAATGTGCTGTGCAGCCCGACGGGCACGTGTGTGAGTGGGGAAACCGAGGCACAGAGCACGAATGGGGCACAAAGCCTGGAAGGGTGTTAAGGTGGAGCAGATGTGGAAACATACATCACCTGGAGAGAGAAGATGAAGATTAAGAGATGAAAAGAGGCACGATAAGATGAAAATGATGATGAGAGAAAAGACATGACGAGACAACAGAAGGAGAGGAAAAGAGGAGGAGAGGAAAGGAAGAGCAGAAGGAGAGGAAAGGAAAAGAAGTCAAAGGACAAGGAGCGGAGGAGAAGAAGACAAAGAAACAGGAGAGATGTTGGCCCCAAAGAATCTGTATTCTCCCCATGATATTTGGCAACCCATCACTTCATGCATTGGACAGGGGTTTTTTGTTGGTTTATTTTCCCCCCCAAGTAAAAAGTGGCTTTTTGACCCAAACACACCTTCTCATTGGAAAGGTTTATTCTGGCTGAAAGCCGTTTTTTTCCCTTAATAAAAAGAAAACTGGTGAGGTTGGTGGGAA
The DNA here is from genome assembly GCA_035222235.1 of Margarornis squamiger. Taxonomy (NCBI): domain Eukaryota; kingdom Metazoa; phylum Chordata; class Aves; order Passeriformes; family Furnariidae; genus Margarornis; species Margarornis squamiger. The sequence goes on along the minus strand of JAWWTY010000064.1, from coordinate 1,535,396 downwards.
GGGTCACTTCTGTAAAACCTCTTTTTTTCTTAAAAAAGAACCCCAACTAATTTATTTTGGGGGTTTGTAGGAGTTTTTTCCCTTTTTTTTTTTTCCTTTCTTTTTTTTTTTTTTTTTCTTTCCCATCAGAAATACCTCTGCAGGAGGCTTTGGGAGTGAATCATTCCCAAAATCCCCTGTCCCATGCTGTGCCTGGTCCTGCCCAGCTTTATCATCTCCCCTGCAGGAAACGCCCAGTGGCAACAAAAGAAAATTAGAATTATTAGAAAATGTTCTTTTTTATTTAAAATTTTTCCCCATCAGACTAGAGGGCAGTTTTGCCCCATTTTCCTGTATTTTGGTCATTTAACTCCAAGGGGCTGCCCTGGCGCTGGGTCCAAACTTGCCCCAGTCTTTAGGAAGGAGCAAAGAATGTCCCTGCACAGTGTTTGTTGGGATTCCCAGGGCATTTGGGTTACCTCCAAGAAGAGCCTGGACCTGCTGAGCATGGGACAGACCTCCCTGCATCCCTGCAGTGGGTTCTGGGGGTGATCAGAGTTCTCCAAGGCCCATAGGACCTTCCCAGGACCCGTCTGCCTCAGGCCAAGCTGGAGTGAGCCTTGCTGTAGGTTGTCTCTAGCCTGGTCTCATGGATGGACCTCAGGATGACATTGCAGGTAGCTGGTCTCCAAGCCTAGCTTCTGAATGGGCCTTTGGCTCATGATGCTGGCAGCTTTTCCTCAACCTTCTCTCCTGGACAGATCTCATTGTTGCAGGTATCTCATCTCCAGCCTTATCTTCCTGATGGATCCCGGATCAATATTGCCGATACCTTGTCTCCATCCCTGTTTCCTGAAGGACCTCAGACTGATTCTGCAGGTACCTTCACTCCATCTGTATCTCCTGAAGGATCTCAGAAGGATTCTGAAGGTACCTTCAGTCCATCCCTATATTCTGAAGGATCCTGAAGGATCTCAAACCACCCCTGCAGCCCATCACCACCTTCTCTGATCTCCCCACACCCAACCCACCTCACCTTGCTGAGCCATTCCCAACCCTGGCTGGACCCCGCTCTCCGTGGACTCCTCTGGAGGGGCCAAGACCGTGGTGGAGGGAGAACAGGAGACGGGCGGAGGGGATGGAGAGCCTTCAAAATTGACACCATATGGCTGTTCCTTATCCCCAGGCCCAGTAAATAGGTCTTTCATGCTGGGCCGGTTGCCATAGGAGCAAACACGCAGGAAATATCCCAGATAACTCGAATAGTGGTGAAAACATATGTTTTGGATAAAACCCGGCAGAAAATCTCCTCATTTAACCCCTCCAAGGCAGTTTTAGCCCCTTTCCCCCACCTCTGCATGCACGGGGTGGGGAAACTGAGGCACGAGGGCTCCCCCTCCCCCTGTCACACGGCACTGGGAGACCTGACGGGTTTTTTGCAATGAAGAGCAATTGCTGTCATGTCCCCGGTGTCATCTCACCTCCTCCTCCTCCTCTTCCTCCTCCTTCTTCTCCCTGGAGCCCCTTATCAAGACTGATAGTTGGATGCAAGGCCATGCACAAGCATTTTGCTTTGATTTGCCAAGGAATTTGCTTTGCTTTTGCTTTTTGCTTTTTGCTTTTTTTTTCTTTTTTCTTTTTTTTTTTTTCTTTTCCCCTCCCTCCCCTCTTCTTTTTCCTTCTTTTTCCAGCCTCGGCCGAACCTTTCCTTATCGCATCTGGCGCGCAGCGGGCCCCCAGCGCCGCCCTGGGCGCCGGCCAAGCGCGAGTGCGGAGCCGCCAGCCCGGCTCCCGCGGCACGGCCGGGTCTCCCCATGCCACGGCGTCCCGTGGGGCTGACCCCGGAGCAAACTGAGGGCCCTTGCTCTCAGGAGGGGAAAATGGGGCATGGAAAGCCTGGAAAGCTGCTGCAGGTGTTCCTGGTTCCTGCAAAGTGGCTTCGTGCACCCCCCTGTGCTGTGAGCATTGCTGTGCACCATGAACAGCCAATAACCCTGCATGCTGCATCCCTGCATCCCACAAACATCCATGGGCACTTACAATAACCCTGCCTGCTGCATCTCTGCATCCTGCAAACATCCCTTTGCATTGCCAGCATCCCTACATCCCACACACATCCCTTTGTGCTGCATTACTCCATCCCACAAACATCTTTGTACACTATCAGCATCTCTGCATCCCACAAACATCCCTGTGCATTGCCAACATTCTTTCATGTTGCATCCCTCCATCCCACAAACATTCCTGTGTGCTGCATCCCTGCATCCCACAAACAGCCCTGTGCACTGCCAATGCCCTGATGTGTCACAGGCATCCCACATGCTCCAAACATTCCCATGTGCTGCCAGCATCCCTGCACACTGCTGCAAACAGCCTTAGATGCTGCAAACGTCCCTGTGAATTGCCAGCATCCCTGTGTGCCGCATCGCTGCATGCCACAAACATTCCTGCAAACATCTCTGAGCTCTGCGACACTTCCCAGTTCCCATTTCCAGGAGAAGACATTGCTGCTGAGTCTTTACAGCACTGCCTGGAGATGGAGCAACCCCATGGAATCCATCCCAAACTCTGCACTTGAGAGCACCCCTACAGCAGCCTTGTCCCTACAAAAGGCCTAAGGGGAACCTCTGGGTACAGGGATGCGAAAGATTTGGGGAAGGACCGCTCTGTAACGTCATAAACAGGACTTTTGCATAGGGAGGTTTGCACCCATGGGGTGCAGATAGAACAAACTTAAGGGATCAGGGAGAAAAAACGAGGATTAAGAAGCAAAGGGCTGTGGGACTGCAGCACTGGGGTGATACCCAGCAGAAGATGGTCCGGCTGACATGGGATTTCTCCTGGTGCCATCGTGTAAATACTGCTGACGGGAGGAATGTGCAAGCATGGAGGAAAAATCCCCTTCCCAGCCAGAGCATTGCTTCATGGCCTCCCTCACAGTGGGCTCAGAGCGCTCCTGGTGCTTCTTGTCCTGCCAGTTCTCCTGGGGAATGTTTGTTTCTGCCTTGATTCTGGTGGGATGCACATCCCCAACAAGGTGCAGCATCCCTGCTACCCACTACATCCCTTCTTCCCACAGCATCCCTGCCACTGCCACATCCCTGCCACTGCCACATCTCTGCCCTGCTGCAGTCCCAAACTCCCTTTCCCCCTTCAGTTCCTGTTTTTTGGGGGTTTTTTTCCCACATTTTTTAATAACCTTCCCCTGCATCTCCCACCTCCTCCTCCCCCTGAGCTCTGATTTGGGTTTTGGAGAGGTTTAGCAAAACAAATGTGGTCAAACCACCCCCTCCTAATGTTTAGAATCCCTGGAAAAGCCACAACAGCTCTGCAGGGTGGCCAAAGGCTCACACAAGGCACCAACAGGTCCCTGAGCTGCTCAGCCCTCTGAGCAGAGCATGGCAGATGCAATCCATCTGATTTTCCCCCTCTTTTTTGATGTGTTTTCCAGCAGGATATTCCTTGCACCAGGGTCCATTTGCCCGAGGGGATTGCTGGGTCTTGAGTCTGGCAAGACAATGTTAAATAAAGGAGGGAATGAAGCGACAACAAAACCCTCCAGGACGATGGGGAAAATGGCATTTTCCCTGCCAGACTCCCCCTACTGCTTCCTCTCTTCATCCCAAAAATCCCAGCAGAGACCAAATGATGCTCAAAACCCTCTTACAGACACAGTTCTCCACTCCCAGGGAGGATTTTTCCCTCTTCCATGAATTGGTTTCACACTTCTCCTACCCCAATGCTCAGTTACTCCACACCTGGGGGTTGAAAAGCAGCAATTTGGGGGGCGGATTTGGGTTTTTTGGGGAGTGTTTTGAGGGGGTTTTAGGGTGTTTTGGGGGCTGGGGGGGTCTGCTTTCAATGGTGAGAGCAGCGCTTGCTCCCCACCCTGCCCAAGAATGTTTCTGCTGATATTAAACCCGACCCGGAGGCATTTGGAAGGAGCTGACTTCCTCGCCAAGAAAATGACCTCAGCCTCCTGCTTTGGAGCTTTTTTTTTACCTTTTTAAAGCATTTTTCTCTCTCTCCTGCCTGCCAGGCAAGAGGCACTGCTGGGGCCTCACCCGTGTCCCTGGCATCACTGCCAGGCTGCATCCACAGTGCCAATTTAGAGGGGTATTTGTAGGTTTTAACCTGAAAATCCCAGTTTTAAGCTGTAAATTCCATATTTTTCCCCACAAACTGCCTCTCTGACACTGACAGCAGGATTCAGGGGCCAAACCTGCTGCAAAAACCCACCTTATGCCATCCTCCAGGCACTTGATGACCTGCAAAACTGATTTTCCCAATGAAATAAAAGGAGGAAAAAAGCCCAAACCAAGAGCAGACGTTGCCCACGATGTTTCTGGAAGGGATTTTTGCAGGAGTTTCCTTAACAGACTCCTCTGCATTTTTGCTTTTATTAATGTGGCGGCATTCCCGAGTCTGCTGTGATGCTTTTGTGAGAGCTAAAACATCTCCTGAGTTAAAAATCCAACAAATCCAGCCCTCCAGGCATCTCCACAGTGGGAAATATTGAGGAGAAAGGAGGAACACACCGATTTACAAAGGGAAATGCTGGATTTGGGTGTTTTCAGCTGGAATTGCTCCAGTTTTAGGGGTTTTTCTCAAATGCATATTTCTCTCCTGAAGACACTGAGCTGATGGGGGCAGTTCAGAAAATGAAATTGTTTCTGGAAACCTGTTGGATTTCTACTCCCCCAAAAGCTGATGTTAATGGGAAAATTCCAAATTCGCCCATTAAAAACATATGGGAAATGTATTTGCTATTTTTCTCTGCTCAAAGTGGTCAATCACCATCCTGGAGCTGCATTGGCACCCCACATTGCCATCCTGAATCCCACATCTGCCTCCTGCACTCCCCATCTGCATCCTGCACCCCGTATCCATATCTGGCACCGCACACTGACATTGCATCCCACTCTGCACCCTGGATTGTGCACCCCATTTATTGTATCCCAGAACTGCACCCTCCAGCTGCTTTGTGCTTTTGTATCTCACATCTGCACCCTACATGTATCCCATACCTATCCCACAGATCTGCACCCTGAAGCTGCATCCCGCATCCAAAATCCTGAATCTGCACCCTGAGCCCTGCACCCCGTGTCCTGCATCTGCACCATTCATCCTACATCCTGCATTCCACTTCTCACATTCCAGAGCTGTATCTTGCAGCTGCATCCTGCATCCCAGCTCTTCCATGCCACATCTGCATCTCAAATCCTGCATGTGCACCCTGAGCCCTGCAGCTACATCCCATATCCTGCACCATGTCCTGGAGCACCTTCACCCTTCATCCCACATCCTGCCCCATGCATCATGCTTCTTACATGCTGTATCTGCATCCCAAATTCTGCATCTGCATCATGTCCTGCATCCACACCCTTCATCCCACATTCTCCAGCTGCACCCACATCCTGCCCCCCCCTACACCAGTAAATTGCACCATCACATGTCCTGAGCCTGCATCCCAAACCCTGCCTCTGCATGCAACATCCCCTTCCCATATCCTGCATCCCGCATCTCCATCCCACCTCCTGCATCCAGCATCCACATCCCTGTCCCTCTGCCAGGACCCTGAGGGCACCAACAAACCCTGATGGTCAGACCAGCCTCACCGGGGATCCCCACCCCACCAAGGCTGCTGTGCAAGTTCAGCCCAGTGTCCTTACTGGTCCATACCGGGCTATACTGGGCTGTGCACCCTACAGCTGCACCCTGGCTGTGCCTCATCCCCACCCTCCCCCAGCCACAGGGAAAAAAGCTTAACTGCAATGAAAATCATTTGAGAGGCTGGATTGGTCCCTTCCAGTCCTTCCCGCTCCTCGCCGGTGCCATCCAGGCATTTCTCCAGAGCAGGTGATATGGGAGAGCAGCATTCCCAACCTGGCCCCCGCGGGGCGGGGAGGGGTGGGGAGGTTTCCCATCCGCAGGGGCTCCGTTCTCCTCCCCGGCACATCTGGTAGGCAGATGTGGCCACACGGCCAGGCTCTGCCTCCCAGATGGGGGACGAGCTGCGAAATCCCTGTTTAGGATTGGAAAGTGACAGTTTTTCCTTGGAAATCTGCATTTCCCGGCTCGTTGCACGCACTCCCCATCTCCGAGGGTGCTGCAAGATCCCTGTGCACTGCTGGGGCTATGCCGTGGTGCTCTGGGGCTGGAGCATCCCTTGTCCTGCACCTTTATCCCATATCTGCATCTGCACCCCGAGTCTCATTTCTGCATTCCATGTCCTGCATCCACATCCCACCTCTGCATCCCAAATCCCACCTCTGCAACCCATGCTCTGCAGCTGGCATCCTTCATCTGCACCTTAAATTCCATTTCCCTCATCATCTGTCCTGTATCCCCACCTCTGCATTCTAAATTCTGCTCCTATACCCCGTGTTCTGTATCTGCATCCCAAATCCTGCTTCTGCCCTTTCATCCCATGTCCTGCATTCTGCATCCCACATCTGCAGTCCCTCTCCTGTGTCCTGCATCTGCATCATGTGTTGTGTCTGAAAACCTACATCTGCATCCTAAATCCTCCATGCTGCACCTGGGAACCTGTGTCTGCAGCCTAAATCCTCTATCTGCTTCCTAAATCCTGTGTCTGCATCCTGAATCCTGCATCCCACATCCTAAACGCATCTGCAGCCTAAATCCTGCTTCCACAGCCCCTCTGGATCTGGCACCCTGCAACTGCATCCCAAATCCTATATCCCACATCTGCATCCTGCATCTTCTATCCTGTGTCTTGCATCTACATCCTAAATCCTCTATCCCACCCTGTCCTCTACATCCTAAATCCTATGTTCTAC